>VZUI01042653.1:0-117502 GCA_013401135.1 Cettia cetti
TCTGCTGCTCAGGGGCCAGCCAGGCTCACTGCAGGCCTGAGACAATTCCATCAGCCCATGGGGAGAGGCTGCAGCCAGGGGAGGAGCCCAGCATTCCTGCCTGGAGAAAAGCTGGCATTGAGAGCAGCAGCACAGCCTGTGTGCACTGCATTCCCAGAGGAGCCTGGAGCCATCCCAGCACCACTGGAGCCTTCAGAGAAAAACTTCTACAGGATCATCTCTGCTCCACCAGAACCACATCTGTCACTCCAGGAGGACTTGATTGGACTGCTCCCAACACCCTGACCAACAGGGTGCCAGGCTGGGCTCTGACTCTGTCAGTGTTTTCTTTCTTTTTTTGTTTGCTTAGGGTTTTTTTTTTTTGTTTTTTTTTTTTTTTTGTACTACATTTTTAATATTCCTAATAAAGAACTGTTAATCCTATTCCCATATCTTTGCCTGAAAGCCCCTTAATTTCAAAATAATAATAATTTGGAAGGAGAGGGTTTACATTCTCCATTCCAAAAGAAGCTCCAGCTTTCCCTGGCAGACACTTGTCTTTCCAAACCAAAACACCCAGCACACATCCTGCTGTCTCCAGAAGCTGAGCCTGTGGTGCTCAGGCCAGTACAACGAGGCACAAAGGCTGCTGAAGCAAATCTCCAATTCACAAGGGCCACAGGACAGGAGCTGGCTGCAGTCCAGCCTCCTTCCCACAGATCCAACATTCCCACCTTCATTATGGAGGCAGCAACCTCCAGCCCTGCTGTGTGGCTTCGAGTTCAGGGGCAGGACAACCTTCTGGGGTATCTCTATGACATTTCTGCTCCCCCCACCCTGCTTTCTGCAGCAATTTCCCACACACAGCATCAGGGGATGCCCCCAAGGCAGGGGAGGGAGGCAGAGATCTTTAGCAGCCAGCCAGGCTGAGTATCCAAGAGCAGAGCAGAGGCTTCCCTGGAGCACGTTGCACACAGCCCAGGGGCAGCCTCAGGCATGTGAGGAGGGAAGTTCCTGCACTGGAGGAACTGGGTGAGTTAATGAGTGTCCAGAGCCAGTCAGAGCTGGATGCCAGGCCCAGGCCAGCAGGGATGTGAGCAGCTTCCCTGCTCCTGCCTCACTGCAGATCTGGATGCAACCTGCAGCCTCTGGACAGCTGGCACAGGAGCCAGGTAGGACACCAGACCCAGCCCACAGATCCTGGATTCCAGGAAGCCACCAATGCCCTCTGCTGCTTAAGGAGCCAGACATCTCCTACACAAAGCCTCAGCTTTAACTGGCTATGCTCAGGTGCTCTGGCTTTTCCTCCAGATGTTGCCAGGCACTCAAGTTGACACTGATTGCAGCCTCCTGCCACACTGCTGGTGGCTTTTGCACTTTCCTATCCGCTGGAAAAGAGCTGTGTGTGCTCAGACCCTCACCTGTCCTGCTTTGGGACAAGACCTACAGCAACTTCTCTTCCCTTTCCAAAATGCTCATCTCATCCTACCCAAGCAGAGTCCAGCTAAAGCTGGATTTCTGAGGGGATCCCCTCTGCAGGGAATCATGACACACCTGCCACAGGTAAAATACACAGCAAAAACTGCATCTGCTGCTCTTAGAGAACAATCTCTTCAAGGCAAACCTGGGATTTTCAATGCCTGAAAAGCAGAAGCAGCTCATAAATCTGTTATGCCAAAGCTGCAGACAAAGTATTCCCCTTAAAAATGCAGGAAACATCACTCCCACAGCAGGAGCGTGCACTCTGTGAAAGGGAGGAATCCAAGAGCTGCCATCTCCCCAGTGGAAGGAGAACTTGAACAAGAGCAGCTCAGGTGCCACCGGGCCAGCGCTGCCCTGAGCACACCCAGAGCCAGCTGAGCAGTGCCAGTGGGAACTCCCAAGGCCTTTACCCACCTTGGACTCGAGGTAGACATTGGCTGAAGACATCTTTGCCAGTTTGCACATGCAGCAGGCCAGGGAGATGGCACAGAGGATGAAGAGGCTGTCGTTGAGCAGAGCCCGGGCCAGGAGCGTCCACCTGAGCTGCTTCTCAGGAACCTCGCCGTGGATCAGCATTGCACAGGTTAAATTCACAACGAGGAACAGCAGGCTGGTGAGGATGGAGCCCAGGTACAACAGGACCCTGCAGAGATGGTGAGGGGGAAAAATGCCCAGGTTCATTGTGCACCTCCCTCCTGCCTCAGCAGACCCTCCCAGTGCTCTGCTGGCTGGGAAGCTCAGGCATTCCAGCACATTTCAGGGGTTGCATTGGCAGCCCAAGGCTGCAGAGGATTTGTTGGAGCTGCTCTCATAACACATGAGCAGCGTAAGCAGTCATGAGTTACAAGACTCATCTTCTGACAGTCAGGTTCTTATCTTGCAGATTTTAAGTGTTGCTCCAGCTCTGCATTAACTCCAGTCAATAAGCCATGAGTCATCACAACCACTGCAACTCCTTTATTGAGAGCCACTGGAGCTTGTGTTTTCCACCCTGGGTTTCCCTGGGAAGCACCTGTGCTGCACAAACCTGGGGCTCACCCACTGCTCAAGCCTTGTTCTGCAGATCTTTCCTGAGCTGGGACAGAGCTCAGAGTGACCCTAAGAGTCCACCTGGGGTGTTTGAGCACCCCTGGCACCCCTGAAGCTCCCAGTCCTGCTCAGGTATGGAATTAGAGCTTTGTTCAGCTCCTGGGGCCTGACCCTCCCATTCCCAGCCAGTTCCCCTGGGAGCAGCTTTGAAGGGAAGGTCAGGACAGCAGCACTTACTTGTACTTGTTGAATTCAGCTGCACATTTCACTTTGAATATGACCTGGGGGAAAGATTTGCACAGGGTTACTTTACACACCCTACAGTTTTGGTTTTTTCAATTGTCAAGAGATAAACAGGGAAATCAGAATCCAGCTGGACATCTCCAAGGGCTCTGGATTATTTATTAGCACCAAGTCTTAGTCTGGACAAAAAAGAATCATACTTTTTCCTTGTACAAACCCAGCCCAAATACAGGTTCCCAACAACCATGAACATATTTAATACCCCATATGTGACAAGCACTTTAACACCACACTTTAAAGATTTCAAGAAAAGAAGGGAGCTTAGCACTTAAAAGCCATAAAAGTCCTTCAAAAAATACATCTCCTTTTCCCAATGTTTTGGCTGTTTTATAACCTCAACCATGCTGGATTTCCACACTAGAGAAGTAGGGACAGTTTAGGAAAGTGCAGCTACTCCCAAGTCACAGCTCAGATGTGAACTCCAGCTGCAAAGGCATGGGGAACCAGTGCTCACACTGGTCAGGAACTGGGTTGTGTCCAGCTCCAGACCCCAGCAGGAAGGATCCCAGAGCTGGGGTCACATTCAGCCACAGGCAAAGCTGATGTTCTGATCAGAGACTTTGAGGGAACTTGGGAAGAGGCACAGACACATCCAGAGCCACCCCAACTGTATTTGTGGGATCACTGCACAGGTGTGGAGGTTCAGTTTCTCTTCTCCCACAAGGAGCCTTCCCTGCCAGCAGTGAAGGATCACTCATCTCCTCCCAGGCACCCTTAGGCAGCTTCTATCCTGGTGGGATTCCTTGGCTCCTGCTTCCAAGTCAGCACTGAGGTAGAAATGGCACATGAGCTTCAGGAATCAGGCTGCTACCAACGGGATTTCCAGAGACATTTCAGGATCTGAGGGTTGTCTGAGCCACTGCAGTAGTTCCAAGCATTTCAAAGGACATTGAACAGCTTCAGTGATTCTCTTCCAAGAGCCACTTCCACTGCCTGGCTCCTCTTCCCAAGGCTGAGGAAGGATGAGTCCAACTTAGTGAGGAATAAGACATGGTTCTTCAGCAGAGGGAGGTTTCCAGCCTCAGGAATGTTCTCTGTCCTGTTGTCCTGGCTCACAGAAGTACAGGAGTGTGGCACAATCCACTCTGAGCCCTAAAACTCATCTCAGTTACAGGAAACTGGGCCTTGGAAGGGCCACGTGGTGACTCCAAAGCAGAAATATCCCTGAATCCTCCTTTGTTTGCCTGTGGGTGACACTCAGGCACTTTGGGAGTGTCATGGAATCACTGAATCACTGAGGCTGGAAAAGCCCTCCAAGGTCATCAAGTCCAACCATTAATCCAGCACCACCACAATCACCACTAAACCATGCCCTAAAAATGCCACATCCACGAGTTTTTGGAACACTTCCAGGGATGAGGACTCCACCACGGCCCTGAACAGCCTGTTCCAACACCTCACCACCCTTTCAGTGAAGAATTTTTTCCTAACATCCACTTAAGATCTAAATATTCCCTGGCACAACTTGAGGCTGTTTCCTCTTGTCCTGTCAAAACAGGCATCGGTGACACCCAGCTGGGAAACTCCTGGTTCAGCACCCATCCCAGCAGCATGGGAATCCACTGAGGAATCTGCACCCCTGCTGTGACTCTGTCTGCAGCCTCAGCCTCTGAACAGCTCTGCAGAGTCCCTGGCTCGTATTCCAGCTGGGAATGTTGTGCTCTCAGCTGAAAACAGCCCCTCAGCTGAGCAGGGAAGTGCCCCTGGCTCACAGGAAGATGCTGTTTTGGGCAGGACACTCTTCCCAAACCCTCCCCTGCAGCCCTGGGGATTAAAGCACACAAAGCTGAGTCAGGGTTAAGAGTGCAACAGCAATTTGAGCCTCATGCTTGGCCCGCTGCCATGGAAAGCAGAGGGAGACCACAGCCCCAGCCTTACACTTTTATTAGCCCCTGGATAGTTATTCCTCTAACTTCAGGAAGGGAACAGACACCATTGCTTTGGTGGGTTTTATTAAGGCTGATAAGTTATCTGAAGGTTGCTTTTCCTTCCCAGGGACTGGGTCAGGAGGTGCCACCAGCAGCGTGCACAGGGTGTCTCTGGGTTCTTATCCTTGAGAGCAGCTCTGAGCCTCTGCTGCTCTCAGAGCCCAAGGACAGCTCAGGCTGAGGGTTCTGCTGTGAGAAATCCAGCACAGAGAGCTCAGGAGCAATCCTGATCTGCAGAAAAACAGGGAAAACAGACCCCTGTGCTTCAGCAGGTGCATTAGGCCAAGCTGTGAGCAGCAATCCTTGCAAGCTGAACGGTTCCTTCAAATCTGAGCTGAGCCCAGCTCCAGGAATCAAGCATGAGGACAGGGAACAGAGGGCTCAGCAGCACACAGCAGCAGGGCTGGGAATGTTTACTCCTGAACAAGACTTTTACAGCAGTTTGGAATACTCAGGTGCCTTTCCAGAGCCATGGATCCCTTGAGCACTCCACATCAGCCAGAAGGTGTGGCTGCAATGAGCTACAGACCCCAAAGCCCTCTGTGATGCTGGAGGCTTTTGGGTTTGTGATGAGTGGATTTATCCCATAAAAGTGATTTCCTTGCTCACATCACAGCCCAGAGAGTCCCTAAGGGTGTGCTCAAGAGACACTCCCCCTTAGAAGGTGCACTGGAGGTGTCACAGCTGCTAAGAGAAGATTAGTGACATGTCCCACATCCCAGAGATGAATCCAAGGACCACTCCCAGCACCTGCACAAAGCAGGATCTTAACCCTAACAGTGAGGCACTTAGGCTGGACCAAAACCAAGCTGTCCTCAGCAGATCTGAAAGATCCAGGAACTTGTTGTTGCCCACTGGAATCAAATTCTTTTTTTTTTTTTTTTTTTGCTTCATAAAGACAACATGAATTTGGGCTCTGCAGATACAAGACACAAGCATGCCCTGCCTCGAGACAGCTCAGCTGTGCATCCCAGACAGATCCCTCCCCTCACCACACCAAACAACAGAAGCACAGCACAGACTATTTTGGGATCACACCTTGTACCAAGTGTGCAAACCCCCACTTCAATCCACAGAGGAAAAGCTGGAACTATCCATGAGGATCTCTCACCATCCTGGTATTGATATCAAGATTGTTCCATGCCATCATGAACACAGGCTGCAATTTTGCATGTTCCCTCCTTTCCTAGAATAGCTGGTCCCCAGCAGGGCCACCTGTTCATCTGGGGAACATGGGAATCATCAGCTCTGGGATGGAGCAGTTTGGAGTTTCAGTGATCCCTCACCAGCTGTCCCTCCAAGGCACAGGGCACTGCCAGGTGTCTGCTGCACAGGGAAGGTGAAAGAGGGAAGTGAAGGATGGAGATTTTTTCCAGTTTTCCAGCTGAGAAGGCAGGAAGATCCAGGACAGTAAAGACAAACATCTCCCAGGCTGGATGCTCTCCCCAAGCCTGTCTGCAGTGCAATTAGAGCAGGAAGGGATGCAGGGGGCTGATGTCATCTCCTCAGATGGAGCATTAGAGAAATGCAGGCAGGTGAAGGGCTCTGGCCACGCCATCAGCCCCACCAGGCCAGCATTCCTCCCTCAGCCCTGTGCCAGCTGCTGATTCCCAGGACAACCAGGGGTGCCAAGGGCTCAGGAAGGTCTTTAAGCTCAAGGTTGTGGCTGCATTTCACAGAACCATTTGGGTTGGAGAAGACCCCCAAGGCCATCAGGTCCAAGCTGCGCCCAATTCCCACCTTGTCACAAGCCCAGAGCACTGAGTGCCACCTCCAGGGGTTCCTTGGACACCTCCAGGGATGGGGACTCCCAACCTCCCTGGCAGCTCCTTCCAGTGCCTGACAACCCAAATTTTCCCCTAATATCCCATTTAAACCTCCCCTGGCACAGCTTGAGGCCATTTCCTCTTGTCCCTTGCTCCCTTGGAGCAGAGCTCAAGCCTCCCTCCTGTCAGGGATTTGTGCAGAGCCACAAGGTCCCTCCTGAGCCTCCTTCTCTCCAGGATAAATATCCTGAGCTCCCTCCATGTATTTCAATTTCCCATGGAAGTGCTCCTGACAAAGACCTGGGGAAAACCAGAAGTTGCAGACTCTTGGGGAAGGTGGCATTATTCAAGCAGCTGCCAGCACAGCAGCTATTCCAAAGGCAAGGCAAAGGAGCATCCTAGGTTGGATATCAGAGCTATTGAGGTGAGATTAGATCTGAGGAATTCTGACTTGATGGAGTGTGAACTCCAGATTCCCAGGAAAGGACTCCTTCTGGTACAAGCTGAAGTAGAAAGGAAGAAATGCTCCCAAGCTAAAGGGATATTCCATGTGGAAAAAGCATCCCAAGGGAGCCTACAAGAGAGCAGGGGAGGACAAGAGCATGGAATGAAAGGACGCAGGGAATGGCTTCCCACTGCCAGAGGGCAAGGTTAGGTGGGACAGAGAGAAGGAATTCCTAGCTATGAGGGTGCCCAGAGAAGCTGTGGCTGCCCCTGGATCCCTGGAAGTGCCCAAGGCCAAGTTGGAGCAAGTTGTGACAGTGGAAGGTGTCCCTGCCCATGGGGTGGAACTGGATGGGCTTTAAGGACCCTTCCAACCCAAACCATTCTGGAACTCTGTGAAAAAGAAATGCACAGCCCACACTCATTCTGTCAGGGGCCAGGACAGGAAGAGGACAGCCTGTCCCCACAGAAAGGAGGAACACCAGGCAGTTTAACAGATTTGAATTTCAGCCCCAGAACATCCTGGAGTGCTAAGTAATACCAGTCCTCTATGGGAATCTGTTTCCTGGAGCTTCATCCCCACCACCATTCCATCCTCAGCCTCTACACAGCCCGAGGAGCTCTGTAAACCAAGCAAGATCAGCTCAAATATCAGCATAGGCCATTTTCTTCCCCAGATGCCATTTCTCCAGCATCTCCACAAAGGAGGCTCTGTGTGCTGGGACAATGAGGCTCAGCACAGCAGCAGCCCGTGCTTTTATCCGAGGACATGTCGGATGAGGATGCCACCCCCAGGGCAGCAGAAGCTCAGTGTCCTCCCACAGGCTGCTGCCAAGTGGCCCTACAAAAACTGGGAATGGATGGGCACGTTCTGCTGGAGTCACACCACTAAACACACCTCTAGACCATGGGAGCCAGAAAAGCTCCAGAGCCTTGCTGTTTTTTTCTCCAAACCTCTGGAGTGTCACCACTGAGATCGCCCAAAAACCCTGCAGAGTGATGGACACCCCTCCTGGTTGTTCCAGGGAAGTGTCAGGCCCTCCCTAGAGCAAGCAGACCCATTTTCATAAGTCACTTTATCCTTCCCCACTCCAAATTCAGAGCTCTTATTTCCTCAGACAGGATTTCCCTTGGCTCTAGGTCTTCAAGGAGAAAGAAGTGGGATATATGCAGAGTTCACTGAAAAACAGCTATCGTGGGAGGAGGAGAAGCCTGGGAATCTATTTGGATTTACTTTAAGAGGACCTTTAAACAAGGCTGCAGAGAGGCAAATCTGCTGTCAAATCCAGTGACCTAGAGGAAAACAGAAACCCAGGCACTCTGTGGAGCAGAGCACAGAATCCCTGCCTTTCAAGGGACACAAACCCCTCCTGGCTGGAGCAACTGGGAGGTCAGGCTCCTTTGAGCAGGCAAGATGGATTTGTGCACTCTATGCACCATTTGTTATTCCACTGCCACTCCATCAACAACACCTCCAGCAGCTTTTGCAACAGGCAACTCACCCCCAAAGCCTCCAGGTGTTGACTGGGGGGAAAAGAGAAGGGGGGAAAAAAGAACCAGAACAGCAGAACAACCCCACTGCTCCAAGTATCATGTGAACATCAGTGTCCTGGGGAAAATGAAATCATAACTCCCGTGGGTGACACATTGGAGCAACGGAGAGATTTTGCTGTGTGCTAGCGATTCCTTTGTGAGGCTGGGGAACAGCTGAGAGCTGCAGAGCAAAGAAGCCCAACAACAACAACAAAGCTGGAAGGAAAAAGTGGTGACTTGTTTCATAAATAGGCAGCGAACCGGGAGGCAGGCGAGCAGAGGGCTGCTCAAGAGAAACTGGAGCAGAAACAAAATATTCAGGAGGAGGATGGGGAGGGGAGAGCCAGGGCTTTAGGAGATAAAGGCAAGTGGAAGGACTAAGGAAAGGAGGCTTAAAATCACACCACGAGTGATGGGAAACCCAGAAAAGCAGGGACACAGCTCGGTGACAATAACAAGCGGCTCGGTACTGTCCCAGCAGCGATGCCGGTGCTGGGAAGGGCCCCCCCTCGGCTGCCCCGGGCTGTTGTGTGAGGGATCTCGGGGCTCTTTTTTGTCTGACAAGCTGCGGAACAACAAGCCCGGTTTGCAGCGGAGCGATGGAGGGAAGGAGGGAGCGCAGCAACAATAGCAGAAGAGGCTCTGGCTGGTGACGTAATGGTTGGCATCACTCCAGGCCAGAGCAGCCCCTGCTGCTGCCACTTTCTGGTCCCCTTTGCAGAAGGGAAATCAATTTTTAAAAAAAGATGCAAAACTGTCCCTCAAGTGACGCCCCCCGACACAAACACCTCGCCGTGGGTCTGGGTTGCAAAGAGGAAAACCCCACCTGGGAGCAGAGCATCTCCCTGCACCCCCCAAATCCCAAATTCAGGGCATGTGCCTGTCCCCCCCGTGCGGGGTGTGCAGTCGGGGTACAGCCCCGCACCCCAAACCCCTGATGCTGGGATTCTGGGCACACTTTTAGCTCGCACCATCCCCCCCAAACTCCACCCCGCCCCCCAAGCTTGGATTCAGGGCACAATCCCTGTGCTTCTCCCCACGCCTGGATTGAGGGCACAATCCCCGTGCTTCTCCCCCGAGCTTGGATTCAGGGCACAACCCCCGCATCCCCCCAGCCCGTCCCGAAGTCTGTACCGAGGGCTGGATTCAGGGCACAATCCCTGAGCCTCCTTCCAAGCCGGGATTCAGGGCACAGCCCTGCATCCCCCCAGGCTGTCCCAAAGCCTCCAGCGAGGGCAGACCCCCAGGATCGTCTCCCAGCCTCACCTGGGCGCTCACATCCCCAGCCCAACCCAAAGCCTCGGCTCCAGGGCGCTCCAAGTTTGGAGAGGCGGCTGAAGAGGAGCTTCCAGCCCCGGTGTCCCGCAGGGCGCAGGTTTGGGAAAGGGAATTTTGGAGCGGTTTCGCCCAAAAGGCAAAACTTACCTCGGCGAAATAGAGGTTGAGGAGGCAGAGGCTGGAGAAGAGGAGGCAGCCGGGCAGGCAGTATAGGAGCCAGTGGGCGAAGGGCTGCTGGAGGCGGAGGGCCTGCAGGGAATTCTGCAGGTAGAAGGAGAACAGGGTGGTCCTGAGGGCTGCCCAGAGCAGGCAGAGGAAGAGGCAGAGCGTGTGGTAACTCAGCCGCCGCTCGCGGTAGTAGAGCAGCAGCCAGAGCTGCAGGTAGGCGAAGAGGAAGAGCGCGGCGTAGAGCGCCGTGTGGAGCACGGTGAGCCCCAGCTCCACGGCGTAGGGCACGGCCGCCCCCTCAGCGAGGGCCATGGGGCAGCGGGAGGCACCGACCCCCTCCCTGCCTTCCCTCAGCCCCGGCTGGACACCCCCATGCAACAAAGGGGAGCCCCCCCTCCCCCCCGGCTTTTCCCCTTCTTCTTCTATCTTCTCCTCCTCCTCCTCCCGCCCGGCCGGCTGCACCGCCCGCCCGCCCGCCGCCAAACAACTCCGTGCCGGGGACAGCCGGCTGAGCCCGCTGATTTGAGGGGCGGCGGCGCGCGCTCCCCATTGGCCGCCCGCCGGCCACGCCCCCCGCCGCGCCCACCCGCCGCGCCCACTGGCCCGCGCCGCCTGTCAATCACCCGCGCGACGCCCCCGCCGCGCCGCCGCTTTGCTTCTTGGGTTGGCGGCGCCGCCCGCCCGCCGTCCCCGCTTCCCTCCTTCGCTGAGAGCCGGTGAGGGGTGAGAGAGGGACCAGAGAGGGGAACGGGGGGCGAAGGGGTGAGAGGGGCGGTGAGGGGAGCTCTGAGCGGCCTCCCGGAGGAGCCGCGGGCATCTGGGCACCCCCGCAGGCAGAGTCGGGGTGCGGGAACATCCCCGCTTCGGGCTGGGGCTGTGGAGATGTCCGGGTGCAGCTCACGGCCCGTCGGTGCGGGAACATCCCCGCTTCGGGCTGGCTCTGTGGGGATGTCCGGGTGCAGCTCACGGCCCGTCGGTGCGGGAGCATCCCCGCTTCGGGCTGGCTCTGTGGGGATGCCCGGGTGCAGCTCACGGCCCGTGTGTTCCATGCAGGCGGCCATCCCTGCGGGTGCGGGGACAGCTCAGGGACCCGCACTGCGAAGAGGTCTCGGCTCCGGGTGGAATCCTCTGGATACCGAGAGGCCTCGCTCGGCTCAGGGATCGCTTCCCCCGGCTGGCGCTGCTTTGGGCGTCCCGGCTTTTCCAGCCGTGCTGCCGAGGGACAGCCGCGGCCGACTCTGCGGAGGAGGGGTGAGGACATCGGCCTGAACGCTCGGGACACCAGGTAGGTGACAGCCCTAAGGCGTCCGGAGCTTGCTCAGTGATGCGCATCCAGTGCCGGCTGCTTTCCAGGGACTTTGGGGCGCTCGTTCCCAAGGACAGACGGAACGGGGGGATGCTGCTTCCACCAGGGGAGTGGTGGGATTCAGCAGGTGGTGGTTCCAGCGGATGGTGATTCCAGCATGCGGGGATGCTGTCAGGGAAGGGGTGGATTCATCATCCTTGCAAGTGTTTGCAAACCGTGTGCATGTGGCACTTGGGGACAGGGGTTAGTGGCGGGATTGGCAGCGCTAATGGTTGGACTCGTTGGGCTTAGAGGTTTTTTCCAGCCTGTGTGATTCCATGCTGCAGGCTGTCTGCTGTGCACGGCGATCAGAGCCCTCCTCTCCTGTTGTGGGCAGAGGCAAAGGCTGCAGCGTGTCCCTCCTGCAGCCTTGGATAGCAAGTGAGACCTGGCTGCTTGGAAATTGGACCTGGAAGTGAAAATGAAAGTGAAACTCTTCTGAAAGTGGAAGGATAAAGGGCAGCGTGGGAGCATCAAAAATCCAGGCAAAAAAATCCTGCAAAAATCCAGGTGAAGCACACTGGGCTACAGGCTGGGATGCGCTTGGCTGTTGCCAGAAAAGGATCCCTGTGCTTCGAGATGCTCCCACAACTGCCCCTGCAGGCTGTAGAGAGATGGAGTGAGTGCAAAGGGCCAGTGGTTATTTCAGTTCCATCATTGCAGGCTCATCCTAAAGTTCTGGAAAAGCATCTCACTGTTATTCCAGCTCCAAATGCTGGGGACACTGCCAGGGATGCAGGGGCAGCCACAGCTGCTCTGGGCACCTGTGCCAGGGCTTCCCCACCCTCACAACCAAGAATTTTCTCCCAATATTCCATCCAACTCTGCCCTCTGGCAGTGGGAATCCGTTCCCCCTTGGGGAATGATTGGACACCATCTTAGAGGGCTTTTCCAACCTTACGGATTCTCTCATTTTTCTGGATCACCTAATGGAAACTTGTTTGCATGGACAAAAAAAATGCAGAAAGAGCCATCAGTGTTCCTCTCTCTTGCATTTTGGAGCAGCAGCAGGAGGGATATTTGTGCTGGAACACTCAGGTGAGCTGGAGAGAGAGCTTCAGCCTGTCCATCCTGCTGTAGCTAAGGGATTGAGTCAGCTCCACGTGGATTTGGGGTCTGGTTTGTGTCCTCCCTGCCAGGAAATGTGGGAGAGCAGCTCCCTGGTTAAGTGCTGTCAGAAGGGCATGGAAAGCAGGTGAGAATCCTGCCAAAAATCTGTGCCAGCAGGCTGTGGGATGAATGTCCTGCTGCAAAGAGAAGCCTGATTTGGGTCAGTCAGCACAGGAGAGCTTGAATTGACTCCATTTAGGAGCATCCTAAATGTTCCTGGTTTAGGAACATCTACCTTGGGAGTTCAAACTTTCCAGCTGAGGCCTCTCAGGCTGGGAGAGGATGGAATGGGATAAAATTAACAGGGAACTACAGGGTAGTGTGTTTCTGGGGAGACACTGGCACAGGATTCCCAGAGAAGCTGTGGCTGCCCCTGGATTCCTGGCAGTGTCCAGGGCCAGGCTGGGTGGAGCTTGGAACACCCTGGGATAGTGGAACATGTCCCTGCCCATGGCAAGGCTGGAACTTTGTTTTTAAGGTCCCTTCCAACCCGAACCATGCTGGGATTCTGTGATGATATTTGGACATGACAAAGCATAGATTTTATATTACTGGCATTAAAGTCCAGGCTGGTGGTTTAAAATCCAGTTTCTGCTGAGCCCAGGGAAGCCCATGGAGGATGGAGGTGGTACCAGCTGGCTGTGCAGTCCATAATTCCAGTAGGACAGCAGTTCATCCTTGTCTTGTGACTCTTAAATCCCTCCCTTGAGGAAGCTCATCTTCCTCAAGTGGTAAATCTTGGCAGCTGAGATCTGTGTGAGGAAAAGTGTCAGGGAAAGCAGCTGGGATCAGAGGTGATCCCAGCCCATGGATTCCACTGCAGGATTCCCAAGCAAAACTGATGTGGCACAAGCAATTTATGTCCCCACAAGAGTTTGGGCTGGATATCTCTGGAGGATTTGTTTTCATTTCAGGTCACCTACAGTGACCTTAACCACCTTGGCTGGCTCTGCCTTGGAATTATGACAGTGGAAACATGAACCAGGCCTGGCATTCCATCAGTGCTGTGCCAGGCTTGTCCCTTGTCCACGGGCTTAAGGTTTCCCAGCAGTGACACAGAGCTGGTTCACACATCCATGGTATTTTCACACATCTCTGGCAATCCTGCAAGTGTCAGTGATACAGGGTTCTGGCTGTTTCCAGCCCTGGGGTGTTAATTTTCCATCGATGGAAAAGAGATGACAGAGGAAATGGCCTAAAAGCTGAATATTCAGGTGTGGGTTGATGGGGGAGCAGAGGGAAGCTGCTGGGCAGGATGGAGTGATGAGGACTTGAGCAGGAAAGGGTAAGCACACATTTTTCACTGGAGCCCAGAATGGTTAAAGCCCATCCCATTCCACCCCCTGCCATGGGCAGGGACACCTTCCACCATCCCAGGTTTCTCCAAGCCCCATCCAACCTGCCCCTGAACTCTTCCAGGGACCCAGGGGCAGCCACAGCTCCTCTGGGCACCCTGTGCCAGAGCCTCCCCACCCTCACAGGGAAGAATTCCCAGTTCCCAAAATCCCATCTCTCCCTGCCTTTTGTCAGTCTGAAGCCATTCCCTGTGTCCTGTCCCTCCATCCCTCGTCCCCAGTCCCTCTCCAGCTCTCCTGGAACCCCTTGAGGCCCTGCTAGGGGCTCTGAGGTCTCCTTGGGGGCTGGAATTATGTTTTAAACTGCTGACCCTCTCCTCCAGGTATAATCCTGTGACATCTTTGGGTCCTTGGAGGTTGCTCCTCTTCCTTCCTTGACAGTAAGCTCTCCCATTTGACCTGGGCTCGCTCCCACGTGCCAGGATTGTGTTTATTTTTCCATCCTGCCCTAGCCAAGTTTGTCATTTCATAAACATCACCCCCCCCCAGCCTGATCCCTGTCCCCTCTGTAAGCCAGGGGAACAGATGGGAGGGCACAGGACCAGAAATGCCTGACACTGCCCAAAGCTGGAAAGGAGACAACTGGAGATTTGGAGATGAAAAGGAAAAATAAATTAATGTGTTTCCAGCTCTGTTGTGCCTTCAGGCCTGATCCAAACCCCTCAGCTCCTGAAGAAGGCTGAGTGTGCCTGTCAGTAACTCCTGACTGCTGGAGCATGGCAGAGGGTCTTTCCCTGCTGGTTTTTGGAGTGTTTGAGCTTGGGTTGATCCCAGGGCAGCCTCTGCCAGGGTGTTGGAAGGAGTGACAGCCCATGGACACTGGGGTGTTTGTTGAGGGAAGCAGCTGCAGCTCGAGATGCAAATTCTGCATGGATTCAGTCCCAGCTTTGTCCCTTTGTTGAGCAGGGAGCAGCCAGGCTCCAGCAGCAGAGAGCAATCCCTGAGGAGCAGGCTGGGAAGCAATGGAGAGGGAAGAAGGTGGCTTCTCATCCTTTATAACCTCCTCACATCATCTGCCATGGCCTGAAGTGAGCAGAATCCCAAAATCCCAGAATGGTTTAGGTTGGGAGGGACTTTAAAGAACATCTTGTTCCATCCCAGGGGCTAGGACACTTCCCACCAAAATCAATCTGTTGAGGAAAATTCACATTTAATAAATGTATTCTCTGGGAAAGTCAAGGTGGCTACTAAAAAGTGGCAAAACCAGTAGCCAGAAACAGAAAAGATTTTGCAGATTTCTTGTCTGACTTATTGCTATGCATATTTTAGGTCAAGGGTAATCTGATTTTTTAATTAATCCTTTAAAGGTTAAATTGTATAGAACGCCTGATCACAAGAGTAAAGAAAAAACCCCAGCAGTATATATAAAAATAGCATCCATTTAAGTTACATAAATCCTTATAAATATAAGAGAGAAATCAGTTATTCTATAAAAAAAAATAATTCGGAACATGTGTTCCTGAAGCACCAGCAGAACATCCTCATGCTAAGGACTTGAGCTAGAAAATCTTTATAAATATACCTGCAAAATTCTTCCTCACCCTGACCAGAAACAAGTGTCAGAAGATTTTTGCACATTTCTATTTTGCACTGAAACAGGAGCTCTCCTATTTGAATCTCAAAGGGCCATTTGGTTTTTTGGCAACCACGATGTGTCCCATCCCTTTGCAAACACCTTTCAGGGCCACAGAAATTCTATTGGCATCCTCAAAGCTTCTGAGCAGGAATTGAGACAGTTTGGGCGGGGGTTTGTGGATGATGCTGTCACTGCTTTGATGCCTGTGCATGGAATTTTTGTTTGACTCAAAAGAGATAAAGAGGAGGGAGGAAAACCAGCCCTAAGCTGAGAGCACTGAGGGTCTGTGCACTTGAAGGTGCCACTCAGAGAGAAGAGAGTGGCCTCTGCTGTCCTCTTTGCAGTTGTCTGAGTCACCTGTGGATTGAGTGACTAATTCATAATATCCTCAAGATGTTTGTGTCACACTAATAATAACTTCCACAGTTGGAAATTATAGTCATGTAACAGAGACTGAAACAGAGAAACACTTATATATGTGTTTGTGTGTGTTTATGTATTTTTTTTTTTTTAATTTTTTCCCCCAGTTGTGACTCTCCTGTGCCTGTAGCTGGGAATAGCCATGTCACCCCAAAAGGCCAGATGGGATTCTTCCTTGGTTTTCCTGCTCTTCTGTGCCTGCTCCATCCCAAAATGTGGAAGTGCCAGCCTGCAGCAGGAGCAGAGCCCCCAGCACTATTTCAGTGGCTTGGAAGCTGGAAAAACATCCCTGGCTTTTTTCACCCCCAGTGGTACGTGTTTAATGTGAGTTTCCATCAGTTCAGCAAGGCTTGGGTGAGAGTGGAACAATCACAGAACCGTGGGATGGTTTGAGTTGGAAGGATCTTAAATCCCATCCAGTTCCACCCCCTTTCCATGGGCAGGGACACCTCCCAGTGTCCCAGGCTGCTCCAAGCCCTGTCCAGCCTGGCCTGGGACACTGCCAGGGATCCAGGGACAGCCACAGCTGCTCTGGGAATTTTATCTCAGCCCCTCCCCACCCTCCCAGCCAGGAATTCCTTCCCAATCTCCCATCCAGCCCTGCCCTCTGGCAGTGGGAAGCCATTCTCTGTGTCCTGTCCCTCCATCCCTTGTAGAGAGTCTCTCTTTATCTTTCTTGTTGGCTCCTTCAGGCACTGGAAGGCTGCAATTAATTCACCCCAGAGCCATCTATTTTCCAGCTCTCAGCCTTTCCTCCAGCACAGCTGCCCCACCCCTCTGATCAACTCCTCAGTGAAGAGGCAGTTCTTGAGATTTTTAAACCCAAAGGGGTTTTGAAGAGCTGGTCAAGCACTGTTCCAAGTGCTCCTGACAGGCAGAGATCTCTTGGGATGGCTTCTTTCCTGGCTGTGTCCTCAGGCACTGTCCTTCAAATATCTTCATTAATTTTCTAGATTATTTTCTGGAGGTACTGTGGAGGAGAAAGCCAGTTTCCTAAGGAATATTCCCCTCTTCCATGATACCTGCTGGAAAAAGGAGAATGCCTTTCATGAGAACTAAAGACTATCATAGATTAAGGAGAAGATCCTTGACTTTGCTTTTGTTCTTCATGCTCCCCTGGGTGTGCTTTCCCAAAGACATTGGGTGGGGCTGAGGAACATCTCCCACATCTCAGTGTGTGGCAGGAGGATGCTCTTCACCCTGAGCACTTGCAGAGGATTTTTTTGTTTGTTTGTTTTTCAGTTTCTGCTGGTACCCAGCCCTTCTTGGAGCAGATTGAGAGCTCAGCTGAGGCCCTCCAGGACTATGGGGTGTCCGTGGTGAAGGTAAATGAGGCTCAGGGGAGCTGCTGGGTGGGATGGAGTGAGTAGGGGATGAGCAGGGAAGGGATGAGCACAGATTTCTCATAGAATCATGGACTCACAAAACAGCTTTGGCTTTCAGGGTCCTTAAATCTCATCTCCTTCCACCTCACCTTCCGTGGGCAAGGACACCTTCCACTATCCTGGGCTGCTCCAAGCCCTGTCCAGCCTGGCCTGGAACATTTCCAGGGATGGAAAATCCACAACCCCCGGGCAGCCTCTTCCATGTCCATGATTAGCTTCTTTTCAGCTCAGTACAATAAATATTTCATACAAAGGAGTTTTTAGCTGAAAATTTATGCAGATTCACGTGAGGGAATTACAAATTCAGGCAAGTATAATTAGACTCTAAGAAGTGTTTATATATTTTTATTTGGATTTATTTCATTTCCTCCAGCTACAGACCAAGTACAGTAAGGAAGCACTGATCTGTTATTTTGAATATGCTGGGCAGATCATGGGGTCTTTTTGATCCCATCTGACCCAAATCAGCAGGCTGAGCTGGAAAACTGAAATACAAACTCCACTCTCCATCTCTGGTCTTCATTTTGGTGGATTTTCCCTCCCAGAAGATTTGGAAAGGCTGGATTTACACTCCTGAATGGAAGAAAGCTGTAGGGGGTGTGTGTGGTCGTTGTGGGGCTGGATCTGTAATTACACATATTTGCTGTCTAGGTGAATTGTCCCAAAGAGGATGTCTCAAGATATTGTGGAAAAGAAAATGCATTAAGGAAAGCTTTCCTCTTCAGGTGAGGGGCATTTCTGGGCACTGCTCTGGGATTTCTTTCCAGTTCAAATGTTTGAAGGAAACACTGGCAGCAATCAGAGATGTCTGTGAAGGAATGAGAGGAGCCCTGAGGACAGCAGTGACCTGCATAGTTTAGCCAAAGGTGCCCCCAAAATTCCAACACAGGCAGAGGAGATGCTTTGTCCTCAATGTGAATTCTCCCATCCTGTCCTAAGTTCCTTGGAGCAGCAGAGGGATGAGCTGTGGAATGAAACCACGGGAGAAACCTTCCATCAATGTTCTCTTGTTCCTCTGGCCTCCCACACCGAGAACTCTACTCAGGCCACAAGATTTTGGGTCTAGTCCAAGAAAGAAACAAATTTTGGTGCTCTCCTTGTTGGTGGGGTTAACTCTTCTGCCCTGGATGGGAAGGTTCAGCTCCTGATCTCCCCAAGAGCTGTCACCTGGAAGCTTTTCCATGGTACCAGCTCACTTCTCACTGACTTGTACTGATAATCATGGAACAGTTAAGGCTGGAAAACACCTTTAAGGTCATCAAGTCCAGCCATTCCAAGGACCTTTAAGATCATCAAGTCTAACCATTCCAAGGTCCTTTTAAGATCATCAAGTCTAACCATTCCAAAGACCTTTAAGATCATCAAGTCCAACCATTCCAAGGACCTTTAAGATCATCAAGTCTAACCATTCCAAGGACCTTTAAGGTCATCAAGTCCAGCCATTCCAAGGACCTTTAAGATCATCAAGTCTAACCATTCCAAGGACCTTTAAGGTCATCAAGTCCAACCATTCCAAGGTCTTTTTAAGGTCATCAAGTCCAACCCTTCCCCCAGCACTGCCAAGGCCACCATGTCCCCAAGTGCAGCAGGAACCTTCTCAACCAGGCTTGAACGATTCCTAACTCAGATCAAAGACATTTCAAATGTGTTCTGCCATTTCTCCATCATCCTCCCTCTCCTGTGCCTGCCTTGGCTCCCTTTTCCCGTGTGATCCATGCAGGGAATCTCCCTCAGATCCTTTTGTCTCTCCCTTCCCTGTGCAGAGGGAACCGACTGCTGCGAGAGTTCCCCACCGACGCCCTCTTCGATGTGAACTCCATCGTCGCCAACGTTTTGTTGTAAGTCCAGACCACGTCCCACTCTCTGAGATCCTTTTCCTTTCTACTCCCACTAAATGCCAGCCCCAGGTGTTCCAGAGGCTGCTCTCAGTCAAGCTTCTCTCTTCATTATGGTTTGACCCTGTTAAATCTTTTCCCTTGAGACAACACACCAGCACACACCTGGGCACCTCCAGTTGGCTGTGAATCCTTAATCTGCCAGCAAGAAGCTGGAATTTTGCCCTGTTTCTCCCATCATGGTTGTGTGGCTGCAAAGTTACTCTTCAACCAGTTGCTAATGAGGTTTCTTCTGCCTCCTCAGTGCCCTGCTCTTTAATGAAGTTAAATACATTGAAACACTGGCAGATCTTGAGAACATTGAAAATGTGTTGAAAGGGAAGTCCAACATGGTCTTTGCCTATGTACCAGCTACTGGGACAGCAGGTATGGATGCTTAGCTTTCCATCTTTCCTCTCTTTCCCCTGCCTTTTTTTGGTAGAATATCCAGGAGCTGAGTTTCTGACCCAAAATCCTGCAAATGGAAACCTGCAAGGGCCACCCAGCCACAAGATCTCTACTTCCATATGTCTTGCTTTGCTTCCAAAGGGATCAGTTGCATCAGAAAAGTTTTGCTGGGAGTATAAACCTTGGGAGGACTTGGAGAAAGAAAGCAAGCCAGTGGTTGCTGTCTTAAAAATAATAAATCCCTGGGCAGATCTCTGGCTCTGCAGTGGAATGGATTTGCACACAGCACCTGTTTGCTGGGGATCAGGAATGGGATGCAGCTTCAGTTGCTCACTTCCCTTCACTGTGTGTTTTCAGACAGCCTCTGTGATGTACCAAGAGTTTCTGAAAGCCTGGGAAGGATGAAACAGGAGATGTGGAGGGAGCAGAGCTGAGTTCACCTTGCCTTTCCCTTTGCAGAGCACAGAGCTGTGATGGAGGCAGCTTTTGTCTATGGCACCATCCACCAGTTTGTCCTGACAACTGAGGCAGCCCTGCTGAAAGCCACCAGGTATGTCCAGACACACCCCCACCATGGAGAGCTGCTTCCATGCGCTGTTTGCCTCACTCCTGGTGTCTCAGATTCCCAAATCAACTCTGGGATTGCATTAGGAGGTTGTGCCAAGGCTGGACAGTCAGATCTGTTTTCCAAAAGCTGCTGGTTGTGTTCTTGGCCTTGCTTTTTTGTGGCTGTATTGGGTGGGACTTCACAGGAGAAGAGCCCTGTGGATCAAACCTCAGCCATGGCTTTTCAGGAGAGCTGATGTTAAAATCCTAAAGCATTCCCATTTGTGCTGTGATATCCAAGAGCAAGAACTGCAGCACTGCTCATGGATTTGGGAATTCCCATCCCATGGCCAGCCCCTTCCCACGCAGGAGGAGCTGCTTTGGAATGGCAGATCCTTCCATGTGACTGCTGCTGTCACCTGCTGCAGCCAGGAGTGTGAGGGAGGAAGGGAACATCACATGGGATGTTGCTTCCTCAGCCCACAGTGTGCTCAGCTGGCCAAGAGGCCAAGGGCACCTGGCTTGTGCCAGCCTGTGGCCACAGGCCCAGGGCAGAGATTGTCCCCCTGTGCTCTGCTGAGGCCACACCTCAGATCCTGGGGTCAGTTCTGAGCCCTTCATGACAAGAAACACGGAGGGGCTGGAGTGTGTCCAGAGAAGGGAACAGAGCTGGGGAAGGGTCTGGAGCACCAGGAGAGGCTGAGGGAGCTGGGAAGGGGCTGAGCCTGGAGGAAAGGAGGCTCAGGGGGAACCTTGTGGCTCTGCACAACTCCCTGACAGGAGGGGACAGCCAGGGGAGGCTCTGCTCCCAGGGAACAGGGACAGGAGCAGAGGGAATGGCTTCAAATTGTACCAGAGGAGGTTTAGAATGGATATTAGGGAAAATTTCTTCCTGGAAGGATTGTCATGTCTGAACAGGCTGCCCAGGACAGTGCTGGAGTCCCCATCCCTGGAGGGATTTAAAAGCTGTGTGGATGTGGCACTTGGGGACGTGGCTCAGTGATGGCCTTGGCAGTGCTGGCAGAACGACTGGACTTGGCAATCTTGGAGGGCTTTTCCAACATTAATAACTCCATAATGATTTACCTGGGATTTTGTCACAGGTGACACCAGGGCAGGCTCCAGGGTGGCCCTTCCCGAGGTGCCATTCCATCCTCGCAGGATTTTGGGGAATTGTGCTGTGGCTCCCGCTAGATGGCACGGTTGTCATTGCACAGGAACCGCCTCAATTCTCCTTAAAGCAGCGCCACCATCCCCCGAGCTGCTGAAATGGTGGAGCTTCTCCCACAGGAACGGCTTCCAGCCAACCGGGGCAGCAGGATTTGAGGTCTTAATAGCGCACTTTGCTCTTCCATGGAGAGCTCTTAAATCCTTATCCAAAGAAGGTGATCCCTGTTTTAGGGGTAAGGAACGGGTGCATTGGAAAAGGAAAGTGACTTCCCAAAGTTACCTACAGGCCAACAGCAGTGATGGTGTCACAGCTAACCAGGGACATCTTCCACTATCCCAGGTTGCTCCAAGCCCCATCCAGCCTGGCCTGGAACACTTCCAGGGGCAGCCACAGCTTCTCTGGGCACTCTGTGCCTGGGCCTCCCCACCCTCACAGCCAAAACTTCCTCCCCAATATCCCATCTCTCCCTACCCTTTGTCAGGGGGAAACCATTCCCTGTGTCCTGTCCCTCCATCCCTTGCCCCCAGTCCCTCTCCAACTCTCCTGGAGTCCCTTAGGCTCTGGAAGGGGCTCTGAGCTCTCCCTGGAGCCTTCTTCTCTTCAGATGAACACCCTCAGCTCTCCCAGCCTGTGCCACCACCCTGCCAAACGCTGAGCTTGAGGATAAGCTGTGAAGCACATCAGCAAACCTGGTCCTGCTGGCAGGGCACTCGGAAGCCCTGCTCAGGGTGGGTTTGTTTCCTCTCTCCCAGCCATGATGACCCCGATGTCTCTTCTGCCTGGCTCTCGTTCTGTCACTGCCAGAGAGCCTCAGAGCCAGCCCAGCCCTGCAGGAGGACAGCCCTGGCACAGCCCCTGACCCTGCTCAACATCCACAGGCACCTCAAGCTCATGGGGGCTCCACTGGTGGTAGGACTGGGAGGAGGAGCTGGCTGGGAGGGCAGGGAGGGCTGTGAGGATGAGGGAGGTGAGAGCAGAAAGGCTGAGTGTGGGAATCTGCCCTTTCCAGGGTGGGTCCAGGCAAGGAGCAGGAATCACCTGGTGCAACTGCCTCACCAATCCAGGGCTGGCCAAAACGTAAATAAATTATTGAGAGCATTTTCCAAATGACTCTTAAGCACTGCCCAACTCAATGTGAAGCTTGTCCCAGTGCTCTTGGCAAAGGAACCTTCCTGATGTTCTGTCTAAAGCTCCCCTGATGCAGCTTTGAACCATTTCCACATGTTCTGTCCCTGGATACTCTGGAGATACCAGTGCTTCCCTCTCCACATCTCCTCAGGAAGCTGCAGAGAGCAATGGGGGTCATCCCTCAACCTCTTTTTCTCCAAAATAGACAACCCCAAAGTCCTCAGCTGTTCTTGTAGGCTCCCTGCAGGAGTTTCAGCACCCTCTGGAATTTGATATCAGTCCTTCACGCCTTGGTGATCACAAGGAACAGAAGGTTCCCTCCTATTTCCTCCTTCCACGGGGCAGAGAACTTCAGCAGCCTCCTGTTCCCAGTGGTCATCCCTGCCCATCCAAAAGGATGAGTAGATGAGCTGGGAATGCTCCTTCAGCCATTTTCTTGGATTAGGCCCATGGAGGGAAAGCACTTCACCAGGCACTGCTGTGCTGTCATGAAGCAGCATGTCCAAGGCAGGAAGGGAAGGATTCCAGCTCATGCATGTTGTGGCTTGGATTTTCAAAGTGCCCCAGGGAAGGGATGTCAGGTGAATAAAAATGAGTGGAGATTTGACATCTGGAATTACTAAATCACAAAAAACTCCACACAAAATAAAGCCCAGGTCTTTAACAGGGAAGGTCGTGACATGTTGGAACAGTTTAGCTGGAGTTGTGTGGGTTCTGCTTCCATGGATGTTTTAGAATTGGGGTTGGAAGCTTTTTCCTGAGGATTTCTGTGGCTGGGGAAGAGCTGAGGTACCTTCAACTTGCTGTTCTCCAGACAGAGGTTGCTGAGGACCCAGAGAAGATCTCCACTGTGCACCTGCAGCTCGGGCTGCCCCTGGTGTTCATCCTGAGCCAGAAGGAGACCTACGAGGCTGACAGGAGGACAGCAGAGTTTGTGGCCTGGCAGCTCCTGGGGAAAGCAGGAGTTGCCCTTTTGTCCAGGTATTCCTCTCAGGTGTTTTGGGGTTCTCCTTGCTTTTTTGTGGAGTTTCTGAGCTGGGTTACCCCAACAGCAGGATGACAGTGAGTGGACTCAATCACACTTGGATGAGAGGCAGTAAAACCAGGCTATATCCTCTGACAGGGTGTTTCATATTTAAGGATTTGTCCAGAATTTTATTAATTTGGAAGCGTTGCTGGCTTAGGGGTGGAAAAACATTCAGACTAAGAGAGATTTTGGAGGGGAAAATTAACACTGATGGAATTAGGGCAGAAAGAGGAGGGATGACCTTCCATGTCACACCATCTAATGTTCACCTTGTGTTTTGGAAGGGACCTGGTAGATCTGAACGTTCTGCACCGGTCAAACGTCGCCCTCAAGACACCAGATGAGGTTGGATGCTGGATTTCTTTATTGGAAAACTCTTAGCTCTGGAGAGGGTGGTAGGATGTTGCTCATCTCTGGTAGTAGTTTGACAGCATTCACTGAAGCTCAAGGGGAAGTGTCTTTTCCAAGTTACACATGTGTGTGCAACAGGTTATCCAGAGAATCTGTGGATTTCCCATCCCTGGAAGTGTTCCAGGCCAGGTTGGACAGGGCTTGGAGCAACCTGGGATGGAACTGGGTGATCTTTAATGCCCCTTCCATGATTCCATGATTTGGGTGCTGCAGAGGCTGTTGTGCCTGCTGGGAAAGAGAAAATAGTGAGTTTATTTTATTCATCAAAACATTGAGTGACATCTTTGCTACACCTTAAGGCAACGCAAGGTTGTGAACCGCATCCAAGAGCAAATTCCCCAAAGATTTGGACTCTGAAGGCTTTAGGCAAGGCATCAAAAGATGGGAGAGGGACTGAGTGAGAAACAAAGAGTAAAGAACCAGAGGTCTGTGCTGAGCTGAGGTAACCCAGTGCCTCTGGCAGCGAGTGGGAAAAGGGCAGGGTGTGAGTTAAATGAGGTGGATCAAGATGAGTTAAACTCTGGAGGGACCTGACCCAGCTTGTGAGGCAGGCTGGCATTGGGTGCTGGCAGATGCCAGGGAACACAGGATGGCCCAGATTACCTGAACTGTCACACCTGTGATTTCAGGTGCAGGATCAGACCTGAGCATCCCCTGAGGGCTTCCCATGGCCTGCTGAGAGATGTCACCTTGGGTGGCTCTGGGAGCCCGTGGGAGGTGCCAGCACTTTGTCATTTCTCTCAGCTCCTGATGAGCTTCCCCTTTTCTCTCCCAGTGCCTTTGTCTGAGCTGGTGCCAGCGCTGGTTTTAAGCTGACAAGGTCTCATTTCTGAGAAATTCATGTTGGTTTTTTGCTTTTTTCCATGGGTTGGCAGTCCCTGTACACTTGGGAACATTTCTCCTGGCTGAGCTCTGTGAGATAAAGGATTTTTTGTGCTGGTTTCCCAGGCTGTGATGGGCTCCTTGGACCCAGCCTGACCCCTCTAATGAGGAGACATCCAAGTGTCCCCTGCACTTCCCTGCTGGCCCCTGGGAATTTTTCCTGCAGTGCTGGATCTGAGTTAAGTTGCTGGGAGATGGAGCTGGTGTTCACTTTGACCACAGGATCCCTCATAGCCACATTTCCTTCCTCACAAGGAAACATCAGCCTGGAGTGAGAAAAACTCATACACAGGAGAAATTGGGTCAAAGAAACATAACCCAGACATTCCCCTGTTTGGCAGCTTCAGGGATCTGTGGCATATCCCAAAAATAAAGAGCTGGGAGATGGTGCCCCATCAGCCTTGGGTTTGGTCTGCAGACAAAATAAGCAGAGGGGGATGTTGTGCTCTCACTGATTTATTGTTTTCCTCAGGGAATGCCAATCCAATACCTGGTCTTGGAAGACACTGATGAAATTATAACCCTGGTGGAAGATAAGAACAAGGTCAAACAAATCCAGGAGGATGAGCAGGAGGAGGAGGAAGATGAGGATGAGAAAGAGAATAACAATCAAGGTGTGCTTTAATCAGTGAAAAGCTGATTGTCTTCAGACAGAAGGTGCAATCAGCATCAGACATGGCAAAGCATTAGAGAACACTTGCAAACCATCTCAGTCACTTCATGGTGGCCACAAAGTGGCTCTTCCATTCTCTGAAGTCACTGGAATGTGACAGATAGATCTGATTTTTAATGGAAATACCAGGGAGAGAAATCAGAGCTGTTAGAGGAGCAGCTGCTGTGTGAGGGACAGGAATGTGCTTGGATACACCAGCTCCAAAGGCTTGGGGAGGTTAAAGTGCACCCAGCACTGTCCTCTACAAACATCTGAAAATTATCCATCCCTTTGGAAGGCTTTGAGCCACACCTTTGTTAGAGCAGATCCAGACTTGCTTCCTTCAGGGAGAAAACTCTGGTCCCTGCAGTGCAGAATTGAAAATGCACAGTTCTCTTTGCAAAAGTGGGGGTGTTCTCTTAAAAAAGGGGCACAGGATCCTGGAGCAGCCTGAAGAGTATTGTTGCAATCCAAGGGGAGAGCTGGTGTGAGGTGGGATTAGGGCATTTGGGGGGGTTTGTCTGGGTGGCTGTGCCTCCTCTCCCCACACAAGATTTCTCTCATCCCACATCTCTTCTGAGAGGTTCTGGATTACAAAATCATGCACTGGGGTGGCCCAGGGGGCTGCAGGTCCCCCTGCCCTGGACACAACTGTGGATCCCTTGCAGATATTCAGGATGACCAGGTGGTGGAAGCAGTTTCCAGAGACAAGAAGAGAGAGCTTCCCCTGGAGCAGATCCTTGTCCTGACAGAGGAGAACTTCCACTCTTCCCTCTCAGGGGCTGCCCGGACAGTGGTGCTGTTTTATGCCAGCTGTGAGTATGAAATGTTGGGCCTGGTTGTCCCTTCTCTATCTTTGGGATGCTCTCTGTGCTGTCCATGATCCTGGAGAGATCCTGGAGACAGATTTTGACCATTAACCTGTGCCACATCCTGTCCCATGGGCACTAATAACAGTGAGATTAAATCAGTTCTTCCCATTGGCTGATAAGAGCAGATATCAATCTGATATTTAGAGATTTTTAATCTTCATTTTATAGGAAAAAAATGTGGGACAAGAGGGGAAATTAATCTAGCATGGACTCATGGGCTGGCCTAGACAGTCTGACTGCTGAAGCATAAATTAATTTTTCCTTATTATTTCAAATCTTACAGAGCTTGAAGCACCTCAGGGTGCAGAGATTCATAATGTGCCACTGTCAGGGAGCAAGGTGGGGCTGGCTGTCCCCTGGCTGTCCCTCAGGGCTGTGTTTCCCCTCTCCTGTGTTTCAGGGGAAGCAGTGTCCCTGGCAGTGCTGCGCTCTTACTCCGAGGTGGCCGCTCACCTGAAGGGTAAGGAACCCCTTTCACCTGCTCCTCTTGGCAGTAGGAACCAAGACATTCCTCATTCCCTCACCTGGAATACACTCATTTTTCCCCCCTCAGACTTTTAAGGAAAGTTATATCCACACCAGGTTGTTTAGGAACATTCCTTTGTGTCTTACTCAGGGATCTTTGCAAAGTCTCTGCTCCCAGGAAAAAAAGCCCCACAGGACAGGAGGAAATTACCTCGAGATGCACCAGGAGAGGCTTAGGCTGGATATTAGGGAAAATTTCTTCATGGAAAGGGTTGTCATATCAGAACAGGCTGCCCAGGGTAGGATTTAAAAGCTGTGTGGATGTGGCACTTGGGGACATGGGACAGTGGTGGCCTTGGCAGTGCTGGGGGGAAGGGTTGGACTTGATCATCTTTGAAGGCTTTTCCAACCTAAACAATTCCATGATTTTAATGATCCTGGAAACGTCCAAGGCCAGGCTGGATGGAGCTTGAAGCAACCTGGGATAGTAGAAAGTGTTCCTGCCCCTTCCAATCCAAATTACTCAGTGATCCCATTTGGTGGGCACAGTGACTGCATGAGGGAGAATTTGGGAAGGGCCAGGGCAGAGCCCCAATGCCAGTGGGTGACACAGAGCAGCAAACAGCAGGAACTGTGGTCTGGAACATGAAAACAGGGTCCTGTTTGTGCCCCTCAGTGCCCAGGAGATGTCCTACACATCAGTGTGCTGGGTGGCACCTCAGCTCTGCTGGAAAAAGGAGCTGTGATTGTCCCTGGCTTTGGAGGAAAACAGGACAGGTGTGGGCAGGCCAGTGTCACATTCCCAGTGGTGCTGCCTCCAGGACTTGCAGACTGCCTCAGTTGTGTGGGAATTCTCACAGGTGGCCACAGAACTCCATAAATAACACAAAAATGGTGAACAATCAGCAGCACTTAGAGCCAACACATCAGGGAATCTGGCAACAAAGGCAGGAGGGAGGGATCCTTCAGGAGGGTCTGTGCAGTGTAAGCCCCACACTCAGGCCTTCAACCCCATCCCACTCTGGTTTGTGGAGAGAGGTGAGTTTTTACATGGGCTGAGTCCCTTCCAGAGGTGCCTTTTTTTCTCCCTTTGGCTACAGGGGACACTGAGGTGGCTTCATCCCACTGCAGCAGAGTGGGGAAGTCACATGGATCTGGGCAAGAGCTATTCCAGCACCTCTGGAGGTGGCTGGTGCCTTCTCCTGTTTTTTTTTCCCTCCATCAAGGCTCGTTTTTCCTGGTACTGGCAGCCCCTGGCACTTGGCACTGTGTCCTGCAGGATTCTGCAGTGGGAACATGAATGGAGTGTGCAGAGGACCCCACAGTTTTCTGGGAATGCTGCAGTGGGAGCTGCTTACAGGAAGCTCTCCTGGGAATGCTGCAGACAGTGCTGAGGGCTGGAGGAAAGCAGCTCTGCATTCGTGGCTTGCATGAAGGGAAAGTCACTGGCAGCTTTGATCTGGGCTGAAATCCTGGGAATAAACAGGAAGGGACAGGAGAAGTTGTTAGAGATACCGGGGTTGGTGGTGGTTTGGGGTTTCTTCTGGGCTTCCCCAGCAGCCAGACCAGCTAAAGGGGCAACACAGGAGAGTCTGTGGGTAAAACCCAGCTCCTTCCCAAGCCAGTGGGCAGCCCTTGGTGGGATGTGCATGGCCAGGATTTCACCATGTGTGTTCTGAATCACTTGCTAACGATCTCGGGGCAGGGAAGCAGCCACAGACAGATTCTCAGCAGAGATCATGAGCTGCCTGGGGTCAGGGCCTTTCCTGGGATCTCTGAGGTCTCTCCAAAGACTTCCAGGCCAGATGTGACCCTGTGGAATGACTCCAGTCTGGTTCCTCTGCTGTGACCTTGGGGCAGACACAGAACAGCTGCATTGGTGGATCTGGAGGTCCTTTTTCCCTGCTTCTAAAGGAGCCTCAGGGAACTGGGAGAACCAGCTGCCAGAGGAGCTGGAAAACCTCAGAGGATGCTGTCCTCTGGCCTCTCAGTGATGGCTGCATCAGGAGGAAGACCTCAAGCTGTGCAGGACTGAGAATAAAACATGGGGGATGGCTCGGGGCACTGTCAGTTCCCCAGGAGTGCTGGTATTCCTGCCTGCTCAGGGTGGAGCTTCCTTCCCCAGGGCTGGGAATCCACAAGCAGCTGTCTGAGGAGTGAATCACCCACGCTGGAGGCACATTTGCAGTTGCAGAATCAGGTCCTGCTCCCCATGCCAATTCTTTGTGCAAAATGGCACCGAGGATAGGCCATGTGTGATCAAACACAGGCAGTGGAGGAGGCTGGAGCCTGCAATGACCCCCTGAGTCATCCCCTACCAGATGCTCAGCACATCCTCACCAAGTGGAGTTTCCAGCCCTCAAGTGTTTTCCATTTGTTGAGAGATCCAGTTGAGCAGGAGACAAAAAGCATCTCTTCCTTGCTGAACTGAGCATGTTTTTTACTCTTGGAGCAAGGATTTCCCAGTCCCACTGAGGCTCACTGCTGCACCTCTGGTTTGCTTTTGCAAGATGGGAGTTTTTGGAAGCAGCAGGGTTGAGAGCAGAGGGTGTGAAGGTGAGACAGTGTTGAGCATTTCTTGGGTGGGTTATTGGCCTTTTTTGCAAAGAGAGGAAATCAGTATCTAAGAAGAGCAATATATTGTGATGAAAAATGGTTCTGCTTCCCTCCTCTGTGCTCATGGGGTCTTCTTGACCAGGGCCTTACAAAGACAGAGAGTGAAGTTGTGGCTCAAAGGCAGGAAAATCAACTGCATGATGTAGCAATTTATATCCATGGAGCCTAAAGCTGAAGTGAGGGTTTCAGGGTTCAGTGTGTGATGTTTTCCAGGTAGCTGTTCCCATTCTGTAGTGGATTCTTCCTCTTGAAGTGCAGCACTTTGTCCATAACTTTTCTTTCATGCTGTAGCCTTTGGACCAGCTCTTCAAGTGTGCTGTTTTTTAATACAATCATGGAATTGTTTAGGTTGGAAAAGCCTTCCAAGATAATTGAGTCCAACCATTCCTCCCAGCACTGCCAAGGCCACCACTGTCCCATGTCCCCAGGTGTCACATCCTCAGAGCTTTTAAATCCCTCCAGGGATGGGGACCTCCAGTACTGCCCTGGGCAGCTGTGCCAGGGCTGGACAACCCTTTCCGTGAAGAAATTTTCCCAAATATCCAGCCTAAACCTCTCCTGGTGCAACCTGAGGCTGTTCCCTCTGCTCCTGTCCCTGTTCCCTGGAGCAGAGCCTCCCCCGGCTGTCCCCTCCTGGCAGGAGCTGTGCAGAGCCACCAGGGCCCCCTGAGCCTCCTCTGCTCCAGCCTCAGCCCCTTCCCAGCTCCTTCAGCCCCTCCTGGTGCTCCAGACCCTTCCCCATCTCCATTCCTTTCCCTGAACATGTTCAAGCACCATGCCAGTCCTGCCTTTCAAATAATTTTAAGTTCAAATGATTATAAGTTCAAGGGATTCCTGATTTTTCTTGTCCTTATGGCATTGATGATTTGTCTTCTCCTGGTTTTCTAAGACCTCTAGGACCAAGGTTCTTGCTCCTGCTGGGTTTAGTAGCACCTAAAACCACAGGACAGGATTTTGTTTTCTCTTTCACCTTTCTTCCCACCCAGGGCTGGTCAGTCCTTTGCTGAGTTACTCAGCTCCTGAAAGTTCTGTTTATTCAGTCATTAATGAAATGGTTGGGATGGGAGAGGGACCATCCTGTACCAGATGATTTTCTGGCCAGATGGAGCTCCTTCAGAGCACATGGTGGATAATTCCCTGAGTTAATATCCAAATATTAATACTCATCTTTGAAAGAGCTTCAAGCAGCCTCACCACTCGATTTTAACAGGACATCAAAGCCCCATTTCCATGGAATTATATTCCAGAGTTGGGCAAGACACAAGATGGTGTGGTAAGAGATGATGAGAACCAGCTATACTGGATCAGAGGTGTGAAGTAAACCTGAGGTCAGGCTTTAGGTTTGAGTTCTTCTTGCAGAGGCTGGGAATGACACAAACCATTTCTGCTCTTGTGGAGTGTTTTGACAATTCCTGCCTGTCTGAGTGGATTTGCAGCCCTTCACTTGTGCTGCTTCCTGCTTTTTCTGCTCAAGAGTTTGATGCAAAGCAGAACAGCAGCAAACTCCTCCTGTGAACTGCAGAACCTCACATGAAGGTTGCAGAAAATGGTCCTGTGGGAGGCCAAGGATACAGGGATCAGGAGTAGGAACTCATGCTGAGGTCACCTCTGCCTTCTCCCCCATCTACAAAAATCCTCATGAAATCCCAGAAGGGTTTGGGTTGGGAGGGACCTTAAAGCTCCATCTCATTCCAAACCCCTGCCATGAGCAGGGACACCTCCCACTATCCCAGGTTGCTCCCAAACCCTGTCCAGCCTGGCCTGGAACCCTCCCAGGGGTTAGGGGGTCCACAACTCCTCTGGGCAGCCAGGATTTGTGCAACACTCAGCTGTGCTCAGGAACTTGTTCTAATATTTGTTCAGCCCTCCCTCCCCACCCTGGCATGGGTTGCTGCTTGACCCTGCCCAGTGATCTCACTGCCCCCCCTGGAGTGAGATTGACAACCCTTGACGTGTTGTGAGATTTTATTGTTTTTCTCTCACTGGCAATTTCCAAGCAAAACGTGGTTGGGTTTTCCTCAGGAGGGAAGTCTTCCAAACTGCTCCAGATTCTCATTTGCTTAAGCCTTTCCAAAAACGTGCTTCCCAGGCTGGCTTGCTGGGCTCTGCAGAGGTTTCACCAGGACAGAAGAAAGTAATTTTCTTCCCATGGGCTGCAGATGCTGTTGAGTGTACATCCCTTTCCTGCAGCACTGGTGGTACCTTTGCATCCTGCTTCTCCTGCTGCCTCAAGTTTTAGTTTTCATGTTTTTCAGATTCTGTGCTGCCTAGGTGTGTAGTTCTGAGCATCATATTAAGTGTTAGTCAGCTCTCTTCACAGAGTAGGGAGACAAAACAAATCCTTTTCCTGCTGCACCCCAAGGACAGCTGGGACAAGTTTCCAGCCCCAAAGCACAAACAAGGGTGGCTGGCAGAGAAAACAAGAAGGGTGGGACTGCACAACCTGGAGCTGGGGTTGGACAATTCAACCCCAAGGTGCAAATGGACCCAAACTGAGAAAAGTGTGAGACCCCTCATGACAGGTCGTCCATTTTGTGACCATTTTGGGTCCCTTTTGTGTCCATTTTGCATCCATCTTTGGTGCAGCCCTGCCCAAGGTGTACCTTAAAGGTCTTTCAATAAATATCTACTTTATTCTCTTAGCTCTGTCCAGTCTCTGTTCCAGCTCAGCCTTCCCAAAGGATCACTCCTCATGGAATGCTGTTGTCTTTACACTTTGCCTTTCAAATTGCTTTCTGCCCCTCGAGGCTTGAGATCAAAACCAGATTGGATGTCTTTTATTCCATCCACCAGGCCTTTAATGAAAACAGTGATCAGAATCTGACCCAGGACAGGGAGAGAAGAAACCTTGGCTGGTTTCTCTTGAGAAAGCCTCATCATCTGCCCCAGCCCTGGTTTCTGAAGGACTCTGCCATGGTCTGCCTCCGTGTGTGTACTTGTCTCTAGGGTTTATCCCATCTTTCCCATGCAGCTTTTGAGTCCTGTTAAAAGAAATTTAGGGAAGGAATGAAGATTTCTGAGATAGAGCATTCCTGCCACGGGCATGGACAACTGCACACTGTCCTTGGTCAAGGCCCTGGGGCAGCTCAGGTGAGGCTGGAAGCCAAGGGAAGGCAGGCAGTGAAGCTGGTCAGGATTTAGGTCAGGCTTAGCCATGGACCAGCAGCAGCCTGTGCTGGGCATCACCCAGCCCAAAGATGAAGGAAAGGCTGGAAAGGTCCTTGGAAGTGTTCCAGGCCAGGCTGGACAGGGCTTGGAGCAGCCTGGGATAGTGGAAGATGTCTCTGCCATGGCAGGGGCTGGAATGAGATGGGCTTTAGAGTCCCTTCCAACCCAAAGATTCTGTGGCTCCATGATTCTTTGCTGAAGGAAATGCTGGAGTTGAAAAGATCTTGGGCTCATAGAGAGCACTCAATGAACCAACTTTTCATTTGTTTCACTTCTTACTAATCTCTTGAGTTTCTTGCATTGGTGAGACCCATAAAAAGCCTTTTGAGGACATTTCCCAGGACCCACACTTGGACTGACTGCTCTGTAATTCCCAAGTGCTCTTCCTTTCCCACTCCCTTTCTTGTGACACCCCTTTCTTAAGGTCCTACAGGGACCTGCTCATGGCTTGGGTGGGATCACAGAAAATCCTGAGTTGGAAGGGATCCACAAGGATCATCAGGCCCAACTCCTGGCCCTCAGGACAGCCCCAAGAATCCCACCCTGTGCCTGAGGGCAATGGATGGGAGCATCTGTCTTCCATCCCCTTTAACTGGTCCATGTGCACTTGGCTTCATGCTTGAGGCAGAACAGAGATTTTTCAATATTGAACAACTTAATAAATGCAAAAACCTTGGCTGCATCCTTCTCCTCCATCATGCCAAGCTTCATCTTCCCTCTTTCCTGTGAGTGCCTGCATTATTTCTTTCTCTTGGCCTTATTCCTAAAGTATTTCCAGTACCTTTCCCTACTGCCTTTCAAGCTCCTGGACAGTTGTGTCAGGATTTTGTGGTTTTGCTTGGAGTTACCAGTCAGATGTGAATGTCTGTGGGAATGAGTGATTTCAAGAGGGAGATGGGTTGTACTCTAAAGGATTTTGTATTTGGGGCTGGATTTTGGTGGCTTTCTGTCAGCATTAATACAAGTATAGACAATAATATTCACCAAGCTAATAAAAAGCTCTGTTTTCCAACCAATTTATTATTGTTTTCAGTTTTTCATATCATTCATGAATATTTATTTTCCACTCTAGGAACCCCGGGGGTTTTGCTGTCCCGGGTGAACTGCTGGGACTGGCCTGGCCTTTGCTCCCAGGAGAATGTCACCCAGTTCCCCACCATGAGGATTTACAGGGAGGGACAGCAATCAGTGACATATGGTGGCATGTGGGGAACCGAAGAGCTGAGCAGCTTCATCCTGCTGTGAGTGACAAATCCCCCCAGGGTGACACTGGCACGTCTGCCACATCCTCCTGCTGTCACCATCCCTGTCTTCTTGCTGGAATTCCTTCTTGGGTGTTTTTAATGGGGATCCCAAGGCTCTCAGTTTGGCCCAGGCTGTTCTCTCTTCACTGTAACCAGCTCCAGCCCCTCTCTGGGACTTCCCAGAGGATAATTTTTGTCTCTAATGAGGTGTCACGCTGTCCCATTGTGATGGGGCCTTGTTGGGTTGAGGTTGCCCTGTTGTCTCTTCATCCCAAAAGCAGAGGGGACAACAGCCCAAGTTGTTTCTCTGCCTTTCCACAGGAGCCAGGTTTCCTGCCCACTGAAGCTGGCCACGATGGGTGAAGCAGAAGGATATTTAAGAGGGGACTTTCCACCTGAGCTCTCATCCCACCACCACCCCTCACTCCTGGGAGTTTTTAGCACGGCCACCAACGAAGGTTTGTTGGGATGGGTGGGTTAAGCACTCTCCAGCTTCATTCCTGGTGGGACAGGGATGCTTCCAGCTCTTGGAAGTTCACAGCACAGCCTGCCTGGCACTGCCTGTCTCAGTTTTACAGTGAGAGGGTAGCAGATGATTCCAGGTGTGGGATTGCAGATCCATACCCTGGCTCAGAGGACATTCAGCTGCCAGGTGTGTTTGCTACACCCACTGTGGGAGTAGAAACTTCCCAAGCCTGTTGTCCCTGTTTTATCTCCTGCCCCTTTACCCCAAAGAGTTTGGCTCTGACCTCTTTATGAGTCCCTTCAAAGCAGTTGTAGGCTGGCATTGAATTCCCTCTTAGCCTCTGGTTTAACCCAGATCCATCAATCTCTTCCTATAGCCCATGTACAACATGTCCCAGCATATTCTTCCTTAAAAAAGGAAGAGATCCACTCTTGGATATTGCTGACTTCTCCTGAAAAAGCAGTAGCCTCAGTTCTTGTAACACACAATCCAAAACCTTAATTTTTTAAAAGAACAGCACAGCAGTAAGGTAAAATAGAAGTTTCATGCATCAGAAGGGATGAAATGTGAATAACTCAATGAAGTCCACTTGTGGATTTTGGAATAGGTGGACAGAGAAATGCAAGGTGTTACTGAGGGAGAGGGAATAAAGCCAGTCTGGAGAGAGAACATCAGGCAAATCCCAGAATCCCAGAATGGTTTGGGTGGGAAGGGACCTTAAAGCCCATCCCATTCCACCCCCTGCCATGGGCAAGGACAGCTTCCACTGTCCCAGGCTGCTCCAAGCCCCATCCAGCCTGGCCTTGGGCACTGCCAGGGATCCAGGGGCAGCCACAGCTTCTCTGGGCACCCTGAGCCAGGCCTCACCATTGAGAGCTGAGATCTTCCAATCTCACAATTGAGAAATTGCCAGCCTCCCCTGGGAATTTCTGCCTTAAAAATAAGAGAACTTCCTGATCTTGCTTAAGCTCAAACTTTCAGACTGTTTTTCATTTTAAAGCTCCCTTGTGCCTCTAAACTTTGGTTTAATGCAAACCAAGCTACTTTCTCACGTGAGAGGGTCCAGAGGGAAGAGGTAAGAACAAGACAGGATGCCTGGAACTTGGGCTGTGTTCCCTGAGCCAGCTGACAGCCAATTCTCTGCCTTCCTCTGGAGATCTAATCTGGTAAATACAGCAGGAAATCCTACTGATCCCAAAAGACCTTTAATCCAGCCCAGAGAAGCTGTGGCTGCCCCTGGATCCCTGGAAGTGCTCCAGGCCAGGCTGGACAGGGCTTGGAGCAGCCTGGGACAGTGGGAGGTGTCCCTGCCATGGCAGGGCTTTGGAACTGGGTGGGCTTTGGGGTCCCTTCCAACCCAAACCATTCTGGGACTCTGCAGAGTTGTTCATTTCCTTCATGCAAACAGCTTTGGAGGTTTCCAGACAGTTCTTGGTGGATCCTGTAGGATTCCTCTTCCCTCAGGGCACATTCCCTCTGCAAATCCATCCTCAGCTGGGGTAACTCAGCCACAGGGAGATGAAATTTGGGATGTTTTCTCCAGCCTTTTCCTGGGGGTGCTGGAGCTGTGATGCAGAACAGCCTGAGGGAGCAGGAACCTGGAGCCAGCTGCTCTGCCATCAAAGCAGTCTGGAGTCAGGAGAGCCACACTGATCCTCTTATCAACCTGCAGATTTATCTGGGATTTCCAGTCGTTTTCTCACTGCAGAATTCCTGCTCTAACCCCGAGCAGCAGCGAGCCCCGTGTCATTGCCATTTCTAGTGAACTGAAACACAGCAATGAGATGTCCTGCTGAAAAAAATCCTGGAAGTTTTCCAAGCTTTAGCATCAAGACTAAGTTAAGAAGCCCTTTGAGGGGTCTGAGCTACAAGAGGTTTAGTGGAAAAATCCTCAATAAAATTTCCTAGGAAGAGGTGAATGTATTATGAGGACAATGAACTGGCCTTTTCCTGGAAACTCAGAGAACTTTTAGGACAGGAAATTGATTTTGATGCAGAAACTGGGAGCATCCTTGGAAGTAAAACTGAAATAAAATATTTGAAAATATCCCTGAGCTCTTGGCAGATCAATGGAAGCCAAGTGAGGAAGGCACAAGGGATGTCACAGGAGCTGCTGTGCTGGAAGTGCACAGTCAGAAGATGTCTCCTTCCAGAGGGATAAAGGGTGGGGCTCAGATCCTGCTTCCCAAAACTCTGCAGGGATTTTAGACCCCTCCTTGTCTGGCAGCTTAATTCTTTCTTGTTCCCAAATCAGTGAAGTTGTGCTTGTGCAGTTCAGGGCAGCTGGGATCCCAGTTCATGGAATGTGCTGCAGAGCATGATCAGGCCCCTCAGGGAATTAAAATCGTGCTTTCAAGGGGGACTAATTTCCTAGGAAATATTTAAATAGATTTTTTTTGAAGTGCTTCCTGTTTGCAGTGGAGCTGTGTGAATTTGGGGGAGGGGCTTTTGGGTACAAAGCAAAGAACCTGTCACTGGAGAAATACGGGCTGGTGTGTGACTCTGGTCTAGTACAGCCAGAAATAGGGAAAAGTTTGGAAGTGTGATGGGGAGGGAAGATCTCATCAGGTCAAGGAATAAGCCTGGTATTGCTGGAGGTTGTCCTGTCCTAGGAGGGAATTCCTGTAGCCAGAGCTGACCCAGGGCAGCACCTCAAGACAAGTTCATATCTCAAGTGAGGATTTAAAGCTTAGTGGAGGTACTTGGGATAGGAACTTTTCCCTCAGCACTGATAAAATCAAGTAACAAGAGAGCAGAAGAGCTGGAAAGCAACATCCAAGAATGGTTTTTCTGTAGCAGCTGGAGAGGGTCTTTGGACAGTGGCCTGGAGTGGCAGGACACAGGGAATGGCCCTCCCAGAGGGCAGGGAGAGATGGGAAATTGGGAAGGAATTGTTCCCTGGGAGAGTGGGGAAGGCCTGGCACAGAGTGCCCAGAGAAGCTGTGGCTGCTCCTGGATCCCTGGAAGTGTCCCAGGCCAGGCTGGACAGGGCTTGGAGCAGCCTGGAATGGTGGAAGCTGTCCCTGCCCATGGCAGGGGTGGCCCTGGATGATCTTTAATGTTCCTTCCAACCCAGACCATTCAGAGATTTTAAGATAATGACTTAGTTCTCAATGACCCACTCCTTAAGGAACTCCTTTCATTTAAAAAGGAAAACAGTTTAAATGAAAGTTTATGGGCCACGTGGGAAACAGTGGAAAATCCAGCTTTGAGTGTAGCTGCAAAACAGGAATAAAAGAACCAGAAAGTGACCACTTGTGAGGCAGCTCCATCACTGAGTCACTGGTCCCAGGAGCTTGGGCTGGCCAGCTCTGCTGTGACAGGGAGCAGTCACTGCTGTGTGACAGCAATTTATATCGTGGCTGTATCTGAGATACCCCCTTAATTTTCTGGAAAAACCTGCCTTGTCCAAAGAGTGAGATTCCTCCCTCTCCTTAGCTTGGAAGAGCTGTTCTTGTTGCTTACAGTTGCTCAGTGCAAAGGAGGAGGAGCGTGGTGGTGGTGTTGAAATCCTCCCTGTTCTCACCCCGCCTTTGGCAGCAGCTGTTTGGAGCTCTGATCTCTGCATTTCACAAGCTCCTCACACGTTCCCACAAAGCTTGGCTTTCCCATGGATCCACACTGCCTGAAACCACAGCCAGGCTGGACAAGGCTTGGAGCAGCTTGGTGTGATGAAAGGTGTCCCTAGCCATGGCAGGGGGTGGAACAAGATGAACTCAAGGTCCTTTGCAGCCTAAATCATTCTGGAATTCTGTGAAATTGGAGACTTTTTGTAAGGGAATGAACCAGCTCTGCAATCAGCTTTGTTTTGGAGCTGTGCTCTCAGTCTGATCAAGAGAGCCCAGCCTGGTTTTTCCCTGTCCTGCAACAGCCCCAGTCTGCTGGGAGGAGCTGGATAAACCAAGAGACACTTGAGGGAAAGGTTGGTTTATCTCCAGGCTCTTAGCCCTACTCCAGTAAAGCCATCATCCATCATTTCTCAAAGGTCACTGGGATTTATAAGATCTCTGTTTAGACTTATAATTGGTCTCTTGTTTCCAAGAACACTTACAGACTGTAAGTCCTTAAAGACATTTCATTTTCCAGCAGTGCCTCTGTCCTGCAGATCCTGGAGGCTCAGTGCTGGTGGCTGAAGAGCAAACACTGTTCTCATAATGGGAATTTTCCCCTAATCCTTGCTCTCTGCCTGCTCCTCCTCCCAAGGCCTGCAGCCCTGAGCTGCAGTAATTTCTTGTGAGCCTCTAATCCTGCTTTAGTGCCTGAAAGTCTGCTCTGGCAGGATGTTCTGTGTGCAGACATCGATCAGGTTTCCAGGAAAAAACCTCAACACCTCCCTTCTTACTGTTTATTCTTTTATCTTTGTCTTTTTCCAGCCAGGGAAGCTTTTGAAGAGGCAGGAAACATCCTAAGTGGCCACGTAAGGATGGGGATGTATTTTGAAGATGATGCCTTGGCTTTGTAAGTGGTTTCTCTTTTTCTTTGGGAAGAATTCAAGCTGATCTGCACTTAGTGAAAGGCAAGTGTCACTGTGCTGAGTGACAGCTACAAGTGGCTTTTTCCTGCAGGAAGATGAGTCAGGACTCATCCAAAGGGAATTGTCACTGATTCTCAGCCTGTCCATGGTCACCTTCCTGCTGTTCATATTTACTCCAGGTATTTTCAGTCCTTCAGCCCCTGTGGATGTGATTGTGTTCCTCACACAAACAGGAACAAACCTTTCTGAAAATAAAAAACAGGCTGGGAAAATCATACCATCAGTGTGTGAGGGAGAAAAAGTCCTGCCTTTCTCTTCCCATGAGGAAAAAAAGATGGATAGTCACTGCAGTGCCTTCCCTTGCTCTGGTGGTTGTCCCCAGTTGCCAAGAACAGCCAGAAAAGAAGCTGCTTGTGACTGCTTGGGCTAAGAGTGGAGTGGACATTGAGTCTGGGTGCTGGAAAAGGCTTTGGAAGCTGGGAAATAAATGCTGGCTTGCCATGGAGCTGCATTCCTGGTGGAATTGCATCCCTGACTTAAAGCCAAATGGGAATTAATGGGACCTGTTTCATTAAGACTCCAGCAAGGGGCAAAGCCCTTTGGGTTGGAGTGTGAGAGGTGCTTCAGTGCCTGGAAATGCAGCTGGATCCAGGGGGAATCTCCAGCTTGCCCTGGCATCCCATTTCCATCAGGAATGAGCTATCAAGGCAGAGTTAAAAATCCCAGGAGGTCCTTGGCCTGTTTTTCAGGTGTGGGTTTAACAGCCTGCAATGCAGCAGGGAATTATTTTATTTAGTTTCTTAGAGGTGTGATGCAATCCTAATGAGACACGGGCATTTTTGTGGTGAGCATGTAGAATAAAAATACAAATACCTTGGGAATACATAAAACTGCTCCAGGCATCAGTTAAAACTTTTCTTCCCTGAGGATTTCAGCCCAGCTGATAGAAGGAAAAAAAGCAGAAGACAGGGTGATCTCTCAAGGTACCAGTAGAAGAAGCCTGTGCTCTCTCAGAGCTGACACATGCAGGAATCCACCTCCCTGCTCCTGCTCCAGGAGTCTGCAGCCTGCTCCTGTTTAGCAGGAATATTTAGTGCAGTTTATATTGATAGTCCTTCTGCCAAATTTGGATTTTGGCTGTGATTTGTGGGTGAAGCTACTGTAGCTGATGGGCTTCTCAACTGTAAGCAGAAAGTAAACACTTACAGGAATTCCTTATGCAAGAGCCAGGCTCACTTCCCTTCTTCAGAAAATGAAAAGCCATCTTCAGCTCAGTGCTCACTGAGAAAATATTTGTGGCTCCCAGGTCACAGAAAGCTGATTCCCCTTTTGTGCATCCTGTAAACCTTTTCCAGAGAATAAAGGGCTACAGGATACACAAAGGCTGTTGTCAGCAAAGCTGTTTGCTCAGCAGGCACCTGCTGGGCTGGTCACTAATGAAGGGGGAAAAGGCATTGAGGAAGAAATGCTTTGCATGAGGTCGTTATTTATTGCCACGTCGATGTCAGAGATTCCTGCCAAGTGCTCGTTTGCAGATGGTTTTGATTGAAATGCAAGGCTCGTGTTACCCTCTGAATGGTCCTGCTGTATAAATAGAAAGCTGTGGTGAGCAGCAACACAACCCCTGAGTACCAGGAAGAGGAGAAGGGATTTCAGGATAGAGTGTAGCTGGGGAATTTGGTGATTTTTGGGCAGTATATAAGATATTTCCTTATAGACTCATAGAGTAAAACCCCAGAATGGTTTAGGTTGGAAGAAATCTTAAAGTCATCCAGTTCCACCCCCTGCCATGGGCAGGGACACCTTCCACTATCCCAGGCTGCTCCAAGCCCCATCCAGCCTGGCCTTGGACACTGCCAGGGATGGGGCAGCTTCTCTGGAATCCTCTTCCAGTGCCTCCCCACCCTCACAGGTGCTTATCAAAGGCTGCTGAAGAAGATGTTGTATTTTAGATACAGGGAACAAGAGTCCTCACTCCTCTGAGCCATGACCAAGCCAAAGAATCTCTTTAAAACCCCTAAGTTCAAAATCCCTAAATTAAATATTTTTTAGGGTTTTGCCAACCTTAGCCAACTGCAAATACATCACCTCACAGTGAAGTTTGCAGTGGGTGCATTAGTCCCAGAGAGATAAATGCTGTGATGTAGGATGGGAAAGGCCTCCAGAAGTGTTGGACACCATGGAAATGAATTATCTGCAGTTCCTCCACTTGTGTCATTGATGACCTGAAGAAACTCTTCCCTGGGAGGGTGGGCAGGCCCTGGCACAGGGTGCCCAGAGCAGCTGTGGATGCCCCTGGATCCCTGGCAGTGTCCCAGGCCAGGCTGGACAGGGCTTGGAGCAGCCTGGGACAGTGGGAGGTGTCCCTGCCCATGGCAGGGGAGTGGAACTGGCTGAGCTTTAAGGTCCCTTCCCACCCAAACCATTCTGGGATTCTTTGGTGTCACAGCCTTTGAAAAATTGCCAGGAGCTTTTGAAAAACAAACCTGGCATGCCTCCCAAGAACTGCAGAGGCAGCTGGCTTCCCCTGTCACACCCTTCCTCTGGGCATGCCATCTGCAGCCTCCAGGGCTGAAGTTCCTCAAACTTCCAGAAAATTGCTGTCCTGGCTTGGTGTCCCCCCTGCCCTTTCATTGCTCAGACTTCTCCTATTTTTGCTTTTCCCACTTTCTCAGCTTTCCTTTGAATACCTTGAACCCTCTTACCAGAAGGACATGGTGGAACAAAGGATAATTTGGCTACTCCACCAAGAGTGGGTGGGTGCAGCCTGTGTGTGTTCCTCCAGTGTGGGGCTTGGATTTCACCAGCATTTTTGGGTTTGTTCACTGAGACAAAAATTGGATCTCCTGGAGGATCCAACCTTGTTTCCTGTGGGTTGTGTCCCTTGGATGGAATCTGAGACCTCTGTTTGCCTTGGCTGGGGAGGCAGAGTGAAACCCTGGGTGGGTTTTTGCATCACCCAACCATAGGTGTGAAAATGAAGGAGAAGTAGGAGTCAAATCCCAGAATCCCAGAATAATTTGAGTTGGAAGGGACATTAAAGTTTATCCTGGTTTTCCGTGGACAGGAACACCTTCCACTATCCCAGGTCGCTCCAAACCCCATCCAACCTGGCCTTGAACATTTCCAAGGGTGGGACATGTCTCCAGGAGGATGGCAGCTCTGTGTGCAGCACATCTGGGGTGTGTCCAACCCCTCTGTGTCCATCCCTCTTTTTCAGATCCCAAAAATATTCCGTGTCCCCCCCTGCCCTCCTCCTGACCCGGAGCGGAGGCCGGAGCGTGGAAGGCATCGCTCTGTCCAAACACAGCGTGCAGGACATGGTGCAGATGATCAGATATCAACTGCTGGACATTTTTGTGAGTAAAAATAAAATCAAAATGTCTTTTTTCCATTGCAGTCATTTGCAGAGTTCTGATTATAGTGTGGAGTTCTGTGGAAGGGCCAGGCCTGCTCGTTATTTTTATCGTGCCGAGTTTGTTTTTAAATTTTATGACTTGGAGCAGGGAGTCTGGGCAGAAATGTGCTGTTTGCTGTGTGGTCTTGGAGCAGGAGACCCCAGAGTTGAGGGACTGGCCTCGGAGTCACTCACCTGCTGCAGCAGTGGCTTGGCCTCCCACTATTCCCTATTCCCAGGGCTTTTTCCATGTGCCTTTCGGAGCCTCTGCCTGCTCTGCTCACATCCCCATCTCCAAGCTCACAGCTGCTCCCACAGACTGGGTGCACTTGGGTTGGGCAAAGACATCTCCAAGTGCACCAAAATCCCAGCCCTCTTCCAGCTTCCCACATTCCACACGGACACTGCAGCCTTGCTTAACCCCTGCACCTTCATGTAAGAGCAGAAAGTGAAATTTCCTCCTGTTTTCTCCTCCTCATAACCTCAAATTTCTTGTTTGCAACATCCTGCAGCCAGAAATCACCGTGCCAAATCTGCCCCAGTACCTGCAGCTTGGAAAGCCCTTCCTCATCCTCTTCAGTGCTGGTGACATCAATCAAATGGAAAGCAAGGAAATGCTGAAGCTGGCAAAAGGAAGACCCCACCAGACATTTGTGGCTTGCTGGTTGAACCTGTGAGTGTTTGAAAGTCTCTCCTTTCCATTAACTCGCTCTGAGCCTTGCAGAAAAAAAAAAAAAAAAATTCCTGAGGCTGCAATTACTGAGAACACGAGCTGGTAATGTGATTATTGGGTCTGAAATCATCAGTTGGGGGAGGTCAAACCATTGAGCAATGGTTCACTCAGTGTTCTGGGCAACTGCAGAAATTGCCTGACAAAGTAAAACTAGTAAATATTTAATTGATTGCAGAAATCGTTTTCAATAGAGGAAAATGTTCTCTAGTGCTTGTAGTAGCTTGACCCTGGATCTGGTGTTATTTGTATTTTTGTTACATGTGGGAAGAAAAAAAAAAGGAAATTTTCCCTCCTGAAATGTCTTCTGGTGATTTTCCACCAGCAGTTAGAGGGAATGACTGGTCATTGAAACTTTCACAAGAAGGTTCAAGCAGAAGCCCCATAAATTAAACTTAAAAAAACATTCAAGCAACAAAATCAACTCAAGACCTAAGAAACAGAAGATGGTAGGAAAGGATTTTTGGTTTTGTTGGGGTGTTTTTTTAATCTTCCTCTTCTTAGTTGCATTTTGAATTTTTGGCCTCTGTTTGTTTTCCCCAAGCCCAGAGAAACTTCAGTGGCTTAATCATAACGTGCTTTGAAGTCTGTGAAGCGCCGTCCAGCGTGGGCTGGAGTTTAGCTGAGGGGGAAAATGCACATGTGCTCAGAGAAAAGGGGATTGGGCTGCCAGTAATGCAGCAAAAACGAGCCCTGGAACTTCCCCACCTACACATCTGCCTTTGCTCTGCCTTCCTGAGACACAAAAAGCCTTCCTGTGCCAGAGCAAAAGGGCTCAGCCACAAAACAGGGCAGGATCCCAGCGTGGTTTGGGGTGGAAGGGAACTTAAAGGTCATCTCAGTCCAACCCCTGCCATGGGCAGGGACAGCTTCCACTATCCAAGATATCCCATCCAACCTGGCCTTGGACATTTCCAGGGATGCAGGGGCAGCCACAGCTTCTCTGGGCATCCTGTGCCAGGGACTCCCCACCCTCACAGCTGAGAATTCCTTTCCAATATTCCATCCAGCCCTGCCCTCTGGCAGTGGGAAGCCATTCCCTGTGTCCTGTCACTTCATGTCCCTGGTAAAAATCCCTCATCCTAGAAAAAAGCCCTCATTCCCAGGGCAAGAGCCAGCTCAGACCCGAAGCCTTAAAATAGTGCTGGAATGTCCCAGCACCTTTGTGGGCTTGCTGTCCTTTTATCTCTCTGTGTCACCTGAGGAATTGGCCTTTCCATCCCTGTGGAATTGCTCTCACTGTGAGGCAGTGGCAGCAGCTGGGCTGGAAGGAGCTGGCAGATGTCCCTGCAGACAGGATCTGACCCTGGGGGGCTGCAGGACCTGTCCCACTCTTGTCCCACCTGTTCTTAGAAGCTTAAGGGGAAAAACATCTCCCACCTTCCCACAGAGTTTGTTCTGCTCAAGGATTTCTTCACACATCCAGGCTGCTCTCTGCTCTCTCTCCATTGGATCCTAACAAGGTTCCCCAAGCATCAAGCTTATTTACAGTGCCTAGAATCAGAGAATCCTGGAATGGTTTGGGTTGGAAGGGATCTTAAAGCCCATCCTGTTTTTCCACGGGCAAGGACACCTTCCACAATTCCAGGTTGCTCCAAGCCCCATCCAGTCTGGCTTTGAACTCTTCCAGGGACAATGCTTCTGCAGTCTCACCAACCTGTGCTTTGCTGGATGTCTCCCAAGGGCTCTGGTGGTTTTTTTGGCTTTCAGTCCTGTTGTGCTGCCCAACCTGAATCTCCTCTTCCCAACAGGAAGAAGACTCCAGTGGGACACGGCATCCTGAGGACCTACTTTTCCACCACTCCTTCCTTGCCTGTTCTCCTCTGGGTGAACCTCCATGCTGGGGGTCAGGTATTCAAGTTCCCATCAGAGCAGTCCATCACTGAGATGAACATCTTGTCGTGGCTGGAGAAGCTCCAAGCAGGACTGGAGATTCCCAGCAGTAAGTGGACACAGGTTTATAACGTTCCCTAGCACACACTGTGAGCCCCAGTCTGTTTATGAGAAGATACTACTTGCAATAAATTGTCTGCCCTGGAATTTAATGATGGAAAAACCAGCTCTGCTTGTTAGAGCTGGAGAAGTACAAATAGTCCAGCCAGGAGAGAATGCCCACACTCACAAGTTTGGCTCTGAGCATTAAACAGTCCCAAAGCAAACGTGGATAGTTTGGAATTGACATCTTTTCCCTGTGATAATCCCCAAATCTAGCTGTGTTTTCCCATTCCCAGCCACAGCTTGCTAATAAAAAACCTCCCAGATGTCAGTGTAAAAAGTAGCTGCTCTTCAGGCATTTTCCTGCATTTCTTTCTGGATGGGAAAGGTTGAGGAAGCTGGTGTTTTACTGAGGGCTTTGGGACATAAAGGGTTGGCTTGTGCTGTGAAGCTTTTCACTGCATCCCTCCTGTCTTGATCAGCCTGATGAGGCTTTGGAGGAAGCCAGCATGGATCTGCCTTCCTCAGGAGAGCTGGAGAGGGACCTGGGACAAGGGATGGAGGGACAGGACACAGGGAATGGCTTCTCTCTGCCAGAGGGCAGGGAGAGATGGGATTTTGAGAAGGAATTCCTGATTGTGAGGGTGGCAAGGCCCTGGCACAGGGTGCCCAGAGCAGCTGTGGCTGCCCCTGGATCCCTGGAAGTGTCCAAGGCCAGGCTGGACAGGGCTTGGAGCAGCCTGGGACAGTGGAAGCTCTCCCTGCCCATCTCAGGGGTTAGAATGAGTTGATCTTTAAGGTCCTTTCCACCCCAAACCGTTCTGTGGTTCCATGATCTTCCAGAAAAGATTTTTAATTTTGTTTTCTTTAGAATGGGGAGGGGGGAAAGCTGTAATTCCATGGAGGTGGGGCATAACTGCACCTGCTAACTGGAACTGTGTTTGCTGCTCAGGTACCTTGTCTGAGGAAGACTGGAAGCCACCACTCCCTGCTTATGATTTCCTCCAGATGATGGAGCCATCCATGCCTGAGCTGTCCCCACACCCTGGGGACACCCCAGCACAGCAGCCAGCCCAAAGCCCGGGAGGGGACACTGCCAGAGGGGCCAGTGCCACCCGGGAAGAGCCATCCCAGGAGAGCACGGCAGAGGAAGTTGGCTCCTCTGGGCGGGGCCTGCGGGGGACAGCCCCGAGGCTGGCGGCCAGGGACAAGCAGGGCAAGAGGCACAGCGAGCTCTGAGAGCTGGGCTGGGGAGAGGTGTGGGACTGCCCTGGAAGACCTCGCACTTTCCCTGCCTTTTCTCCAAGGGGAGAAGTGGTTTCAGCTGTCAAGGAATGGTGAAGGGAAAGGCCACTCCCTGCTGCAGGCTGCTGGGGGCTTCTGGTGCATCCCACGTGTTGTTCCCCGACTGCTGTTGGGAGCTCCCTGAGCAACGAGCTACACTGGGAAAGACAAATCAGCCCTGCTCTGTAGATTCCCAAGCCCCTGAGCAGGAAGGGGTGAATGATTCCGAGATAAAAAGCCCATTTCTCTCCTCCCTGATTGCAGGAGAAGCTCTACTGATGTGTGACAGAATGTCCTGCAATTCCATCTGCCCTGGAACCGTGTGGAGCCAGCATTCCACCACTCCAGCCAGCCCCCAGTTGTGTTTACACCTGACTTGTGCCCCAAATTCGTGAGCATTCTCACCCTCAGGGGCGAGAGGAGGATCTGGATGAAGCAGATTTATTCCAGAGGCCAGAGCTCAGGTCACACAACAATCCTGAATAGCTGGGACAAAACTCTGCCAGCAAATCCCCAGGGTGGGCAGGTTGGGAGATGGCTTTCCTCACTGCTGGCAGTTTCTTGGTCACAAGCCCAGGGGGTTATTTGCAGCCTCGATTTGTCTTTGCTCTCAGTGACAGCAGTGAGGTCGGTGCCTCCTGGGCTGGGAATGGTGCAGGGAGCGAGGTCTGTGCAAAGCTGAGTGCTGTGGAAGAGGGGAGGGAGGTGAAGGGCAAGGCTGGACCCTTCCAAGGTGGGATGGAGCTGCTTCACATCCAAAACTTGAAGTGGGGAGATGCAAAACCTGGGGAAGTTGATTTCCAGCCTCTGCACATCTCCTGGGGACAAGAAACGGCAGAGTGTTGTAAGCAGATGGTCTTTAAGGTGCCTTCCAACTCAAACCATTCTAGGATTCCATGATCATCCCACTCCCTCCAGTGAACATCTCCCTTCCACAGCACTGCTGAGATGTGCTGGGAGAGTCAGATCCTCCTCCTAGTCCTTAGGGCTCTGAAATTACTGGGAAGAGGGAAAAATGCTGGTAAGGGACTGCTGAGAGTGTTGCAAACTCTCTATTTCTCATTCTGCAAGCAGCACACATGGCTGGAAGTCCTTCTGAAATACCCAGAAATAGATTATTAGTCCTGGGCTCTCCTGGAAGCCCTTAATTGAGAGAGAACATTTTTGGACTGAGTGACAGGCTTTGAGCCAGAATGTATGTATTTAAAGGAATAAACTGCAGCCTGCTGATCAAAGGCATTCCCATGGGAAGGGTGTGAGCAGATCCTTCGTGTGTTCCCGTCATTCCTCCCTTCCATAAGGTCCTCATGTGCTGGATTCCATGAGCTGTACATTGGTCATTTCCCAACCTGTCCCTGATCATCAGCATCAAATCCCAGAATGGGTTGGGTTGGAAGGGACCTTAATGCTCATCCCATCTCATCCCACCCCTTCCATGGGCAGGGGCACCTTCCACCATCCCAGGGGGCTCCAAGCCCTGTCCAGCCTGGCCTTGGGCACTGCCAGGGATCCAGGGGCAGCCACAGCTTCTCTTGGCACCTGTGCCAGGGCCTCCCCACCCTCACAGCCAAAAATTTCTTCCAATGATCCCATCCAACCCTGCCCATTGGCAGTTTGAAGTGGAATAATTGGGATTTTCATTGCATCTTAAATAAACTCCATCTCCTGTAGGCTCCTCTGCATCTCTTTTGGGTGGGAGGAGCAGGGGGCCTGGGGCGGGTGCCCCTCCTCAGCGGGATCCTTTCCTCCCGCAGGAGCGTTCCCACGTCCCCGCTCTCATCCCCGTGTCCTTTTCCGGGCACGGCCCCTCTCCCGTGCAGGACTGGGGCAGGAGTTTGTCACTAGGGGTCAGTGCCACATCTCCGTTGTGGCTTCCCGAATCCCAGTGCTGCTGGATTGAGGCTGGAGCGTCACCAGCGGAGCGCTGGAGCTCAGGAACAGCTTCCCAGTGGGATCCTGTGGGGATGCTGCAGCATGAGGGGCCGTGCCTGGGGATCCCCGGCTCTGCTGGCTTCATCCCCAACATCACCAGTGGCATCCATCAGCTCCAGCCTCCCAGGCTGGGTTGGGATGCCCCAGAGCTGAGTCCTTGCAGGTGGCAGCACAGAGATTTGGGAAGGGATGTGCTTATCCATGTCCCATCACTGTCAGAATCCAGCTGTGGGTTTGCTCTGGATGCAGGTCATGGTCCTGAACCACACCAGGTGGCTTTGAGTTTATTGGGGTTTTATTTTTCAATACAAAATGTCTTTCCCACAGTGTAGCCCAAACAGGCACTAGGGGAAATCCATGGAGACAGAAATGTGCCAGGGGGGTAAATGTTAGGGATGAGGGCGGTTTGATGGGGGTCTGCACCCCAAACTTTCCTCATCCACCAGAGGAAATGCTCCAGCCCTTGGCTGTTCCAAACAGCTCCAGCTCTGGGGGCAGAGCAGGGCAGAAAGAAACCCTCTGGGGGTGTTTATGGGATCAGAGCCACGGGGTGGTTTGGGTTGGAAGGGACCTTCCAAGGGCATCCTGTAAAGGGAGACCTTCCCCTGGACAAGGCTGCTCCAATTCCCATCCAGCTTGGCCTGGAATGACAGCCTGGGGTGAGAAGTGAGGCAGAGGAGGCAGAGCTCGTGTTCTGGGGGGCACCGTGAGGGACAGAGTGATTCCCAGGAGGCTGGAGGAGCGGGATCTGCCCTCTCCAGGAGCCTGGAAGAGCAGGAGGCTGTCCTGCACACAACAGGGAGTGCGTGCTCATCAACCTCCCAGTGTCAATGCTGCTGCTCGAGCGAGCTGAGATCACCGGGGCCGCTGATGTTATCAGCTCCCTCTTTAACAATAAAAGCCGTGTTTGTCTGGCTACACCGCAGCTCTGCCTCCCTCGGGGCTTCAGGCGCAGCTGAAGATTTCCTGGCTGATAGGGATCAACGGTAGCTTCAGACCAAACTCTTCTTCTGGTGGGACTTCATTTCAGTGGATGTTGGGGTGTGCTTCAGGAACCTCTCAGGGGGTGTTTAAATTATCAGAAGGTAAAACAAAGATATACACGCACCCAAAAAAGGATTATGTGCTTGTCCTGAAAGCAAAACAATTTATTGTCCAAAGCAACAGGAAATTCTCCGTGCACTCCTTGTTGGCCCCTTCCAACTCAGGATATTCTGTGATCCTCTGGTCTGTCCCCATCCTTAAGGAATCCCACAAAGCCAGGCTGGCAGCAGTGCTCATTACAGGGCAGAGGGAATATTTAAAGGATCTGTTGTGTTTTCCATGTTAAAAAGCTTTTAGAGGGAGTGGTCTCAAACCCGTGGGACATCGGAAGCAATCACAGCATTTCTTCCAAGTTTTTCATCCTTGGAGCAGAACCAGGGTGGTGAGAGACCAGTCCTTGTCTTGGAATGCGGATTTTCCAAATTGGCTGAGAATTTCCAAATTCCCAGCCCATCCTGGACCACTGAGGGTAGCCACAGTCGCTCCTGGCAAGCCTCATTCCATGCCGGGCTCTGGTGTGGGTTAAGCTGCAGGAGGGAGGAGGCAGGACAGGACACGATCCCCAGGAGGGAGCTGCTGCCAGGCAGGAGCAGGGCCACGGGAAGGACAATCTGCCAGGCCAGATTCCTGCAGCGCTGCCAGGATGTGGAGCACGACAGGAGCTGCTGAGCGGGCTGGTGTCCCCTGAGCCCATCGGTGGCCGGGACTGGGCGGGGACAGGGAGGCTGGCAGCGCCGGGGGACAGTGAGAGCCGCTCCCTCCATCCCCTCTGTGGCTCAGCCTGGCAGAGATTCCCTCCCTGCAGGGCAGGCTCCTCTCCAGCACGGCTTGGCCGAGATCCCTGCCCTGGAGCGCCCAGCCCTGCCGCGGGGCGAGGCCGCGCTGCTGCCGGGGGCGTCTGGAGCAGCCTCATCCAGACCTCAGCCCAGCCCCGGGGACATCCAGGGTGATCCAACCCATGCTGGTGCCCTGGATGTGTTCCCTGTGCACTGCCGGAGGGGATGGAGAAGGATCCCGCGGCTGCCCGGTGTGTCCCTCACTGCCAGGCTGTCCCCAGCCCGGTGTCCCCTCCCAAAGCAGCTCCCCGAGCCCACACGATGTCCCTGCTGCCTGTCGGTGTGGGGCAGGTGGTGGGGACCAAGCAGGGACAATCTGGGGACAGACAGACAGACAGAGGTTGGTCCAGGGTGGGACGGGAAGCGATTGATACCATCACAGAGCTGGAGGAGGCTGAGGGGCTGTGCTGGGGAAGGGAGGGTGCAGGGGCAGGATGGGGCTGGGATGTGAGATGAGGGGTGATGGCTGAGCAGGATGGGGCTCCTCACGACACAGGGTGGCTCTTCCACCTGGCACTTCCATTGCTAAAAACACAAATGGCCCAGAAAAGTACCCCCAGCTCCCAAACTGCTGCTTGCAGGGTGGCCAGGGTGGGGTCTCCACCCCTTCTGCCCCATGCCAAGGTGGGGTCTCCACCCCTTCTGCCCCTTGCCAGGGTGGGGTCTCCATCCCTTCTGCCCCATGCCAGGGTGGGGTCTCCATCCCTTCTGCCCCATGCCAGGGTGGGGTCTCCATCCCTTCTGCCCCATGCCCAACGTGGGTCTCAAGGACATCACTGCCTCCATCCTCCTGGCTGGGGATTGGGATGGAGCTGGGAAGATCAGTTCAAACCAGCTCCTCACAGAACACCTTCTGTCTGTATTTTCCCTTCCCACAGACGTGCTCCACCTCCAGCCTGTCCTGGCACTGCACCCACAGCTCTGCTCTCCTGCTCCATTCCCAAGCCAGGTCCATGCAGGGTCCTCACTGCTCCTGACTCACACCCAGTGCTTGAAGTCCAGGCTGGAAGAGCAGCACCCACCGTGGACCATCCCACAGCAATCCCTTCCCAGCCTTTCCTGCTGCTCCCAAAAAGCAGGAGCCCCCCAGGGATCCCTGGGGAGCAGAAGTGGCCCGTCCCCTTGGGGGCATGGCTGTTCATTGTCCATTGTTCCCTCTTGGCTCAGCTCATGGAGACGGGGAGCGATAAGTGGGGAGAGGGCAGCGCTCGGTTCCTGCTCCCCGACAGGTTATTTCCCGACCTCTCCTTAGGTAAACTCAGCCCTTCACCTCCCTGAGAGTTTGCTTTGCTCTCCCTCACCCCTCCAGCCCGCCGTGGGGCCCAGGAGAGCAGCCTGGCTCTATTAATAGCCCATGGAATTGCCAAATCCCTCCTGTGTGTTGTAAGAGTGGCTGCAAGCCCATGATTCAGCTCCGTGCTAACGCACGGGACGGTTCCCCAGCGTGGCTGTGGTGGGAAAGCTCCCCCAGCTCTGCTGCAGCCCTGCAGGGCAAGCTGGGCTCTCCACGAGGAGGGGAGATGGGGAAGGGCCCCTCAGCTGGGATTTCTTGGCTTGCTGGCAACACCAATGGTCCTGTTGATAAATTTGGGGGTGTTCTCTGCATTGGCCGCTGCTTGAGTTTGCTCTCTGCACATGGATCCACTAAGAGTAACATCCAGGAGCCTCAGAGAGGGCAAAGCCATGGAATCATGGAGTACTGGAATCATTTAAGTTGGAAAAGACCTCTAAGATCACCAAGTCCAACCATTCCCCCAGCCCTGCCAAGTCCCACCAAATCATGTCCCCAAGTGCGTCCACACAGCTTTTAAATCCCTCCAGGGATGGTGGCTCCACCACTGCCAGTGCTTGGCAACCCTTTCCATGAAGAAATTTTCCCTAATAACCAGTCTAAACATCTTCTGGAGCAACTTGAGGCCGTTTTTTCTTGTCCCCAGGGCTGGAGCAGGCTCTTGGGGTTGAAATCCATGGTGTTCCTGTCCCAGCCTTGCTCCGTGAGCAGTCCTGCCCAGAGGAGAGGTGCAGTGCATGGAGCAGCTCCTCAGGCTCCTGCTGAGCCTGGAGTCTTGGGGTCTCCTTAAGCTGCCCTTGTCAGTGGCTCACTTTGGGGAGTGGGAGCTTTGCAGGGCTGAGGTGACTCCCTGTGGATCCTGGGCCTGCTGTGGGGACATGGGTGGGAGAGGTGACCCACGGGGAGAGGTGGGATCCTGGATATGGAAGCACAAGGGATGCTGCAGCTGGGAGAGTTCAGCTTAGCACGGCAGGGAGCAGGCAGGGAGCCCCAGCTGTGAGCAGGGCCAGGCACCAACACCAAGGCAAATATTTGGAAAGGCACTTGCTGCCCAAAAATAACTGGAAAAGCTTTCAGGAGCAAAGCTGGAACAGCGTCTGTGGACAGCAGCCAGAGTCCCCCAGCCCAGGGCAGCTCCCAGACACAGGGGACAGAGAAGGGAAAGGGGAATGACCTTGAATCTGTCCATGAATTACCCTTCCCATGGCAGTGGGGGGATCTGTGGGGCTTCTTCTGGAGACATCCCATCCCATGGACCTGGAAGCTGAATAGGGGAAAAGCAGCATCATCCTTGTCGATAGAGGGACGCTGAAATGTGGGTGCCAGCATCCAGAAAATCTCATTTGCTGCCGGGAATCAGCACCTTTGGATTCAGAGAGGCTCTGTGCTTTTGGAGGTCACAAGGTGACAGAGGGATGGAGCAGATTTCCCTCTCCAGACACCCAGCATGGAGCTCAGAAACCTCAGCTCACTCCCACCAAGCCAGAGCTGGGTGCAAATCCAAGCAGGCAGCAGGGACAGGCACCAGGAGCATCTGGGTGGGATTCCTTGCCAGGTGAATGTGTCCAGAGCCAAATCCTGCCTTTCCCTGAACCCTTCCTGGGGTCCTGCTGAATCCCACTGTCTCTCCCCAAATCCCTGCACACTGCCCAGGAAGGGCACAGCCCCCAAGAGGACACGTGGTGGGTGACAAAACCCATCTCCAGGTGTTGGGAATGAGCTAAGAGGACAAGCAGGGTGGGAACAACCTCTTTGAGTCACTGTCCCCTCCTGTGTCCCCACCCTGGTGACACTCATCCTTCCTCCTCCTTTCAAGAAGAGCATGAGGAAAGATGAGCTGGCCACACCATCCTCAGGGGCTCTGGCTGCTGAGGGACACCAGCTGAGGACCCCAGAGGGACAAATCCCAAAAGCTCCAGGTCTCTTGCCTCTCCTTGCTCTTCCCCTGGGGCTGGGGAGGAGGCAGCAGAGAGGCTCCAGGTGCAGGCAGGCTCCTGTTTCCTTCCTTCTCCTGCTCTGAGGCCAGACTGAGCTCCTCACCGGAGTCTGCCCTACCAGGGATGCACTCAAAGTGCTTTTGGAGCCTTAATTAAGTGCTGGCTTAATTATAGGGCTGGTTGTGACATTCCTGTGTCCCTGCGTCCCACCTGGCAGTGCTCCATGTTCCCACTCATCCCCATCCCTGGGGCATCAACAAAACCCAAAATCCATAAATAAAAAAGCCACCAAAGCCCAACCTGCCTGTTTATCCTCACTCCAGGATTTCCAGTGGCACTGGGGACAGGAGTTGGGAGTGTCTGTGGCTTCCAGCTCGGACAGGATGCTGCAGCTTTGTGCTGTTGCACGTTTGGGTAGGGTGGGAAATTGGGAAGTTGCTCCCACAAGGTTTGGAGGTGCCAGCACCAATATTGGGAATGGGTCACCTCTTGTGTGGCACCCAAGGACACCAGGGTGGCCATCCTGGGTGGCACCTGCAGCTGAGACCCCAGGGCGAGGCTGGCATCCAGCCTTCCCTCTCCCTGTCCATCCAGAGGGACACCCAGTCCTTTCTCCCAGTTTGAAACTGGTGTGTGCAGCTTTCTGCACTGGGGCAGAGGGGTCCCCCACCACTGGGATGCCCAGCAGGGTCTGGCCCTGTTGGACTCCTAGAAATTCAGAATTTGGGGGATTAGTGTATGGTAATACATATGAGTCAAGATGGAGGATTTGGGGTGTCCTTCATCTTCTTCTTCCTTCTTCACAAATCTGAGTGGTTTTCTCTAATTGGGTTTGCATTGAGGGTTTTGGGTGATCATAATTAGATTAGAAGCATAAATAATATAGATGTCAACTGTTTATTAGATAATTGGGAGTTAAATAGCCTTAAATAGACACCATTTTAGCTCACTTTCTTGATTTGTTAAAGAGAGCTCACATCTCCTGAGTTTGTAATGGATAAAGATAATAAATTTCAGAGTGAGACTTCAAAAACATCTCTGGAGTTTTATTCACCCTAAGCTTAGAGCAAGGAAGAGCAAAGAATTCCAACATGTCCCCACTGCTGGGAGTGGGCAAACAGGGATCTCTCCCCCTGGGAGTGAAGCAGCTCAGGAGAAAGCCATGGAGAGTGGAACGGGAGGGTGGGAATGTGATTCAGGCTGTGTCACCCCGGGGTGCCCCCACCACAGGAAATCCCTCTTGGCCTGGGAAGTCCCGTGGCTTTTTGGGACCGTGGTGCCACCCCACAGCAGAGAGGGCTCAGGGTGCTGGGACATTGCCAGGTGCCAGCATCACTCCCTGCTCGGGCAGCCTGGCCACGGAGGATGCAGGAAGGCTGCAAGATTCCAGGGATGACACACAGGTCACCAAAATGCTCCCTGGGCTGAGTAAGAGAGAAAGTTGGAATTTTTCCCCAGCAGGGATTTCTCTCTTCCTTTCTTGCAGCCAGCAGCACAGTTTTAAGGACTCTGCTCCAGCTGGGACAGGTCTCACATATTTCACTTTATCTGACTTGACTTCACTCTGCAGTCTGGTTCCCAGGGAATGGGAAAGGCTTCCCAACACAGCCCAGCCAGCCCTGCCTCCTGATGGCAGAGCTTCAACTATTCCCCCTGTCCTGCCATGTCAGAGGGGCCAGCTGGCTGCAATTCCCAGCTTTTCCCCCTGGCAGGACACCCCCTTCATCCCTTGTCCCCACAAGGTGTGTGTCCCCACCATGGGTAGATCCCTGGATAGCCCCCAAATGCCTTGGGGGTGGGGGTCCCTTCAGAAAGGGGCTGGGTTGGCTTTTAGGAATTTCTGTCCATCACCAGCTGAGGTTGTTCTGGCTTCCCTTGTCCTTGGACTCATTCCCTAAATCCCAGCTCATGTCTGCTGGTGGAGACCTTCAACGTGAGCCAGCAGGGCCAGCCCTACACATTCCTGTCCCCAAACAGCTCCCAAGTAGATCTATGTCTTTAGGATATGAGTTAAAGCCATTTAATCACAAGCCTCCTGTTGTCCATTTCCTTTGGACCTCCTCAGCTTTCCATGATTTTTTTTTTTTTTTTTTTCTTGAGCAACATCCCTCTGAGATCCCAGGGATGGTTGGGAATTGAGTCATGGGATGCAAGGACGGTGTAACCCTGCTCTGCTCTCTCCCACTCCATGGATCTTCCCTGCTCCACCACAGTCCAAACTCCTCTGTGCACCCACCCTCCTGTGAGGGCAAATCCCAGCTCCAGAGGTGCTGGGAACACTCTGCTGCCTGATATCCAGGATATGGAGCCAGGCTGGGAGAGCTGGAGAGGAGAAGCTCCAGGGGGAGCTCAGAGCCCCTGGCAGGGCCTGAAGGGGCTCCAGGAGAGCTGGAGAGGGGCTGGGGACAAGGCATGGAGGGACAGGACACAGGGAATGGCTTCCACTGCCAGAGGGCAGGGCTGGATGGGAGATTGGGAATTGGGAATTCCTGGCTGGGAGGGTGGGGAGGCCCAGGCACAGGGTGCCCAGAGAAGCTGTGGCTGCCCCTGGATCCCTGGCAGTGTCCAGGGCCAGACTGGACAGGGCTTGGAGCAGCCTGGGACAGTGGCAGAGGGTGGAATGGGATGAGCTTTAAGATTCCCTCCAACCCAAACCATTCTGGGATTCTGAGATAGTTTTTCTTGGACTTACAGCCCTTGCCCAGATGGAGAAAGGTGACTTTTGTCCCTCCCAGCTGGCAGTGCTGACATTGGTCCCTTTATCCTCTGCAGAGCTCAGCTCTTGCTCATCCCTCCTCGCTCTCCTGGCCATTGCCCTCTCACAGTGACCCCTGCCTGCCCTGTCCTGCTCTAATATCCCCAACATGAGGCTCTGTGGGATTTTCCAGACCACAGCAGCTGTTTGTCTGTGTTGGGAATGTCACCCAAACTGGATTTTCAGCCAACTCCTGTCCCCTTTCATCCTGGCTGTCCCCCCTGAAATGCCTGTGGGAGACCCCCAGCTCCCCTCAGCTGCTGCCATCCCCTACAGATCCCCTAAGAGGGCAGGATGTCCTGCTCAAGGACAGTGACAAGGATGCTCTAAAAGGGGTTTAGACCCTCTAGGAGGTTGAGAACCCCACAATGACTCCCTACAAGGACAGGGATCACCCTCGGGAGAACAGGGACCCTGCTGTCAGGACAATGATCTCACAGTGACTCCCTCCCTAAGACAGGGTCTTCCCTGCAAGGATGGGGACCCTAAAAGTGTCCCCTGTTAATTATGGCCCTGTGGACTGCCAGCAGCCTTCCACTTGCAGGAAGGAACCAGCCAATCCAAGCAGGGGTGAAAGAGCAATTAAATAGGATTTTAAAAATGCACTGGGCACTGCTGTGTGAAGGGAAGTCTAAGAGAAAACATGTCTGTGAGAAGAAATCCTCCCTGACTTAGCACGTCTTTCTAAAAGCACACAATGACTTCAGAAAAATGTGAGGAAACACATTTTCTCTCTCCAGAGGGAAAAAACCAGAGAAAAGCAGCAATGTGATGGTGTTTGGTGACTGGACCTCAATCCTTGTCCTGGCAGGGGGTGGGGAATGTGCTCCAGGGGCTTTGGATGGGGCAGGATGGGGGTGTGGGGGCATTGACAGCAGATATCCCTGAGAGCATCTCTGCAATGCCCAGGCAGAGCTGAACCCCCTCAAAAAGTTGTCAGCTGCTCAATATTTGCTCCAATGCTCCCAAGCAGAAGGGATGTGCCACCCCTAGGCCCTCCAGCCCCCTCTCGAAGGGAAATTATTGATTATAAAAGCCGTAAATCCTGATTTATTCCAACAACATTAATCCCAGTCATGAATAATTAAGGCAATAGCTCTTGTGAAGCTCTGGAGAGGTGTTTGGCTCCGTGGGAGCACTGGCTGCTTGAAGCTGAGCCCAGCTTCTCCGTGCTGCAGTTGGAAGTGGCACCATGGGATGCACTGGCAGGAAAATGCTGTGCCCAGGGAGGCAGAACTGGCCTGGTCTGGGCAGAAATTCCAACCAGGAGAAAAGTGCTGAGCAAACCACTTGAGCAAGGCCCTCTCTGTGGGGGAGAGAGCTGCTGGAAGCAGCAGATGTCCTGCCCTGGATGTCCTGGTGTTTGGTTTTGATGCCTGAACCCTCTCAGGCACATCAGGGGTTGTGTCCAGGGATGCTCCCAAGCCCCTCGGCAGCACCAAGCCTCCAGCTCCCAGAGCATCTTGCAGGGAATGCTGAGGTCCCAAGGGCTGACTGGCTGCCAAAATTGGGGGATGTGAAAGGTGATGAATGGAGGGATCATGTTAAAATGCCACAGACTGAGAAACCAGCCAGGCACAGCAATTCCAGTGGTCAGACACACCAGGACAGGGCCTTGAAGCTTTTCCCTTGTCCTCTTTCCCCTTTCCCCTTTGCCCTTTCCCCTTTTCCCCTCTCCCATTCCCTTCCCATTTTCCTTGTCCCCATCCCCTGCCTCCTCTTCCTATTTTCTCTTGTCCCCTTTTCTCTTCCATTACCCTGAGCTCCTTCCCCTTTCATTTGTCCCCTGTCTCTTGTCCCCTTTCCATCTTCTCTTGCCCCATTTCCCCTTTCCCTTTTCTCTTTCTCCACCCCTTCCTCTTCCCCCATCTGCTTCCTCTTTCCCTTGTCCCCTGCCCCTCTTCCTTTCTTTGATCTTGCCCTTTTCCCTTTTCTCGTTCATTCCTCTGAGCTCCTTCCCCTTTTCTTTGTTCCCTGTCCCTTGTCCCCTTTCCACCTTCTCTTGCTCCATTCCCCCTTCCCCATTTCTCTTTGCTATTCCCTTGTCTCTGTCCCCTTTCCCTTTTCTCTTCCCTTTCCCCACCCTCCATCCTCTTTTCCCTTCCCTCTTCTCTCCCCATTTCCCCCATCCTCCTTCCTCTTTTCCTTTCCCTTTTCTCTCCCCATTTCTCCCATTCTCCATCCTCTTTTCCTTTCCCTTTTCTCTTCCCTTTCCCCACCCTCCATCCTCTTTTCCTTTCCCTTTTCTCTCCCCATTTCCCCCATCCTCCTTCCCTCTTTTCCTTTCCCTTTTCTCTTCTTTGTTTCTGGGAACAGCCCCAGGGGAGCCCCGGATGCCGGGGATGGTGATGACCCAGGGGTGCTGGAGGAAGCAGGAGCACTCCACAGCTTTCCAAAAGTGATGCCTGACGTGCTCATTCCAAGATGATGAGCAGCTTCCTCCTGCAGCCCCAGGGAGCTCTTGGCAGAGCCCCTCAGCAGGGCACAGGCTGTTCCTGCCTTCCCCAGGCATTGATGTGCTGGGAGTGAATCCCGAGGACTCATCCTGATGGATCTGTGGCTCGGTGCAGCCTCTGCAGGGCCCTCAGAGAGACCTCACAGCTCAATTCCCAGCCCCAGTTGCATGGAAAAGGTCTGGAGCAGAGGAAACAGCAGCTGCTCATGACAAATAAATGTTGTCTGGTGTACACATCCACTCCCCATGACAAACCCCACGGCTCTGCGAGGCCAAAGCTCTGGTAGCACGAATGTCCAGGGATAAACAGGCTCCAAACCACCCTGGAACAGCTTCTTGTAAACAGAGACTTTTCTTTTTAACTCTCTTCAAAACTCTGTCTGCTTTTGATGCTTCGCATCTGTGCTGGCCCTCACCATTTCCTCCTGCCCCCACACGAGCAGACTGAGAGAACCTTGTCCCTGCTGTGGTGTTTGGGATAGTGGGGTCCCAATAAACAGCATCCACAGGGGATTTATCCATCCCAGTTCTGCCAGCCCCTGCTGTGGTGTTTGGGATAGTGGGGAACCAATAAACAGCATCCACAGGGGATTTATCCATCTCAGTTCTGCCAGTCCCTGCTGTGGTGTTTGGGATAGTGGGGAACCAATAAACAGCATCCACAGGGGATTTATCCATCCCAGTTCTGCCAGCCCCTGCTGTGCTGCTTACCCAGCCCCTTCAGGTGCTGAGGGTGAGGAGAGTGGTGCTGGGGTGGGTTTGGGGAGGGTGATGTGCTCAGGGAGATCTGAGGGGTTCTCCCAACACCATTTCCAGCACCATGGAGGGGAAACTGAGGCAGAGCAACCATAGAATCCCAGAATGTTTGGGTTGGAAAGACTCTTAGAGCTCATCTCATTCCACCTCCCATGGGCAGGGACACCTTCCACTATCCCAGGCTGTTCCACTATCCCAACCTGGCCTTGAACACTTCCAGGGATGGGACGTGCCAGACCTGAGGGCCGGAATTTGGACTATGGCAGGACCCAGCTGCTCAGAAAAACAAGATTTCCAGGTGGTTTTCCACACAGTTTTTAATTCAGCCACAAAATGGCATCTTCTACATCTAGAGCAGCCCAGCAGGAACCACAATGAAACCAGAGCCACAGCCTGTGAAACCCTACAAAGATTTATGGCCTGACTTGCCTGGAAACCCCAGGACCTTTGCTCTCCTCCTCACACGAGCTCAGCTCACAAGGCTGCTGATGGGATCCTGATTTTTCCTAGTAAGTGTGGGGGTTTTGGGAGAGGTCACAGGTTCATCACACGGGGCAGGATGGTGAGAGATCCACCCAGTCCTCTCCACGATGCCTCAAAGTTTTTATGGCCCCTATAAAATCCAGATGCTCCATGTGAGTTTGACACTGTTTAGTCTCTTGGTTTGGAAGATTTAGATCGTTTTGGGAACAGCCCCAGCGCTGGCAGGTGGGCAGCATTTCCAAGGGATTTGATGGACGTGGATGCTTGCACATTTCAGGGAAAGCCAGTTAAAACAAACAAAAACAAACAAACAAAAGGAAAAAAAACCCAAAAAACCAAAATAAAACAAAACAAAACAAAAAAATCCAACAGCAGCCAGGCATGGGAACCCCTGGCAGTTTCCAGGAGTGTCCCCAACACACTGCCACACAGGGACACGAGGTGCCCCTTCCAAACCTCTGGAGAAGCCCGAGGGCACCGGGGAAGCGCCATCCCGCCTTCCCTGCCGATGCATCAGCCTCACGGAGAGCTGATGAGGCAGTGAGGACACCAATTCCCTCACACCTCATCCGGCTGCTCTTAGGGGACGGGACTTTCTCCGGGGGCGCACCAGCAGGGACAGCCGCTCCCTCCCGAGTCACAGCCGCTGTAATTTTAGCTCCACGTCCCAGCCAGGCTCGTAAAACTTTCCCTTCTTTCTGTTCTCAGTCGCTTTGGGATCATCTTGGAGCTCTGGCTGGGTTTTTCCCAGCCCTCCTGGTTGCTTTTCTGGTTGGATGTGCCCTGGCTGGAGGGGGGGACTCGGGGGGCTCTGCCCCATCCAGGCCCTTCTCTGTGCATTTTGGAGAAAGGAGGGATCAGGGAATAGCAGGGACTCAGGGATACAGGGATACAGGGGTTCAGGGATTTGGGGGTACAGGAATTCAGGGATTTGGGGATTTAGGGATTCAGGGATACAGGAATACAGGGATTTAGGGATTCAGGGATTCAGGGATTCAGGGCTACAGGGGTTCAGGGATTCAGGGATACAGGGATTTAGGGATACAGGGATTCAGGGATTTAGGGGTACAGGGATTCAGGGATTTAGAGATACAGGGATACAGGGATTCAGGGATTTAGGGACTCAGGGATACAGGGATACAGGGGTACGGGGATTTAGAGATTTAGGGATTTAGGGATTTAGGGATTCAGGGATTCAGGGATACAGGGATACAGGGGTACAGGGATTTAGGGATTTAGGGATTCAGGGATACAGGGATTCAGGGATACAAGGATTTAGGGATTTGGGGATTCAGGGATACAGGGATACAGGGGTACAGGGATTTAGGGATTTAGGGATTTAGGGATTCAGGGATACAGGGGTACAGGGATTTAGGGATTCAGGGATTCAGGGACACAAGGTCCAGCCCCATCCCAGGACCCTCCAGCTCATCCTCCCAGCACATCCAGCACCATCTGCAAGGAAAAATGAGCAGCAGGAGGGCTGCAGCTCCATGGAATTGTGGAATATCCAGGTTGGAAGAGCATCTAATTCCATCTAATGGGCTGGGACACCTTGCACTAAACCAGGAGGTTCACGTTGTTGTTTTTGTGTCAGAGTAGGAGAAAAGCTGAGTAACACGAGAAAATGTCTGGGCACAGCCCTGCTAAGTGAGGAGGTCACACCCACAGCTAAAAAAAATGTGTTAGGCTTGAGAAATGGACAGTTTATGGTAATTGGGGGAAAGTCATGTGAGACCTTCACCCCCTGCAAGGCTGAGCCCAAAAGCCAGAGTGAAAATTGTTATTCTTATTCTTTCATTGTAAAAAAGCTTGAAAATTCAAGGCTCTGCTGGGAGAGCTGGGAGTGCTCACACGGAGAAGATTCCAGGGACTCTTTAGAGCCCTTCCAGTGCCTTGAGAGGCTCCAGGAGAGCTGGAGAGGGGCTGGAGACAAGGGATGGAGGGACAGGACACAGGGAATGGCTCCCACTGCCAGAGGGCAGGGCTGGGTGGGAGATTGGGAATTGGGAATTCCTGGCTGGAAGGGTGGGGAGGCTGATGCAGGGATCCCAGCCTGTGGATCCCACTGCAGGATTCCCAAGTAAAACTGATGTGGCACAAGGAATTTACACTCACACAAAAGTCTGTTCTGGATTTCTCAGGTGTATTTGGTTTCACTTCAGGTAATTCTGCCCAGCCCTGCTGCTTCCAAGGTCTCAAAACCCCTCACAATGCCAGGGGATAGGTCACAAATCATTTTGGGTCTCAGTGTTGGGAGCTAAGCTCTGACTTTAGGCCTATGAAGTTTGGGGTACCACAAAAAAACCCCCCAAAAACTGGAAAAGGCTGTTCCCTCTTTCAGAATGGGATCATTCTGATGTGGGGTGACCTGAAGTGACCTGAAGGACTCAGAGGAAAGGTTTCACGTGAATATGTGGGGATGCAGAGGTGCAAAACCAGCTGCAAAAGCAGAAGGCAGCAGTGGTAAGGCCAAATGTGATTTTTTTTTCCTGTCATGGGAAGCCCTGGAACTACTGCAGTGCTGGATGGGAAGCCCAGCCATGCCATGTCTCCATAAGTCACTTCCTTGGCTCATTAATTTAATCCAATTTAATCACACCCTCTGGAGCCCAGGGAGGGCTCCTGTGCCTGGAGAGGCAGCTCTGCTCTGCTTCCAAAGAACTGGAGCAGCAATTCCAGAAGTGCTCTGCAGGAATGCCAAGCTCAGACAGACCACTGCACCCACCCCACCCCATCCCACCCCAAACCCACCTTTGTAGGGTGTTCCCAAAAGTTGCCCACGTTCCCTGATCCCCCTGAATGGGGTTGAGGCCTTTTGTGGCCCCCAGTAATGAAATGAGAGTTTCCTCCCTGCTGACAGCACAGAGGTGTGCAGGAGATGCTCCAAACAAGCCAGGAAAGGAGGAAGCAAGAGGGAAGCACTTTTCCTTTCTTCTCTGCTCTCCCCAAATGCCTATTCCCCAAAAACATGGTGGGGCATCACCATCCTTTGGGAATGGAGAGGGAGGAGGTGCCAGGATAAGGGGCTTTCCACTGACAGAGGTTAAATGGGAGATTGGGAAGGAATTCCTGAGGATGGTGAGGCCCTGGCACAGGTGCCCAGAGCAGCTGTGGCTGCCCCTGGATCCCTGGAAGTGTCCCAGGCCAGGCTGGACAGGGCTTGGAGCAGCCTGGGATGGTGGAAGGTTTCCCTGCCAAAGGAATGAGATGGCACTGGATGATTTTTTGAATTCCCTTCCAAATCAAATTCTTCTGGGATTTTGCAAGTTCAGGACTATTGTGCTGGAGGCAGGACCACAGCTGGACAGCCTCAACTTCCTTGAGGTGAACCCACATCTGAGTAAAATCAGCCTTTACATTTCCAAGGTTCTGGATAAGAACACCAAGCCAGCACAGTTTTTAGGAAGGGAGACCCAAAGCCTTCCCCAAAAATGTTTGACAGAATTGCAAGGCCACATTATTTTCCCCAAATTCCTGTTTCTTGCTTTGACTTTTATTTAAAAAAGCCTCTCTGAGTCAGCTTGTGAACAGCTTTAAGAAGAACTGGACCCTTTCAAACAGCAGAAAGCTCTGTAGTTGTTATATTTAAAGATGTAAAGATTTAGGGATGTCTAATAGCTGTTCCTCCACAATATTTCCAGCTGCTACTGATGTATAAATAATGTGGATGTTTTTTCCTGCTCTAATAGGACCAAGTTATTTACCATTTTCTTCACTTCAAGTAGTTGTTGCTGTGTAAAATTCTGTGCTTTGTTCCTACAGCATTTCTATGCTTTTACTGCTTTTAAGCTGAGCAGCTTTAATTTGCTACTTGGCTGATTTCCTCCTAAATTTAACCCTTTCTGAATTCCTCTCTGCTGGTGTCAAGCTTTAACCCCAGCCTGCAGCTGCGGTGGGATGGGGAGGAGAATTGGGAAAAGGTAAAACCCATGGGGTGAGATTAGAACAGTTGTTTAATAATAAGAATAAGAATAAGAATAAGAAGAATAATACCAGCTAATAATAATAATAATAATAATAATAATAATAATAATAATAATAATAATAATAATAATAATAATAATAATAAATCAAGGTTAGCTCTCCTGACCATGTTCTCCTCCAGCTCCTTGTTGGCTGAGCATGAGACACTGAGAACTCCCTGATTTTGGGTAAGCACAACCAAAACATCAACACTGTTCTCATCCTAAATCCAAATCATGCTGTACCAGCTACCAGGAAGGAAATTAACTTCCTCCCACCCAAAACCACCTCCTTCATGCAGAGAAAGTGAAGCTGACTTGGCAATACCAAGGAGTTCTGGGCATTTTCAAAGATCTCCTTTATTTTACTCACTCAGGAATGTTCACATATTCATTGGAATTTTATCTTCTTTATAATCTAGAAATTCCATGCTGAAGTTGGACTCTCACATGTCCTGTTGTGTGTGGGGGTGGCAGGGGAGGATTTTGTGCTTGGGCAAGGATGGGTCAGCTCAGACCTTAAATCAACCCTGATTTAAGCAGATCCTCTTGCTGATTTTTTTTTCCCCCCTCAGCATAGGAAGGATATTCTGCTTTATTGAACCCTTTGCCATCTTGTTGGACAAGAATCCAGGAGATTAGGAGTGCAATCATACCAAGCTTTAAAAATAGAGATGCTGAGCAGTTGCATTTCTTGGCTGTTTGCACAGACCTGCACTAACTGCTTTGGAAAAAAGGATAAAAAGGATGTAAAGATGCTACTTCCTTTTCCCCTTTTTTTCTTTTCTCTTTTTTTTCTTTCTCTGCTTTTTTCCCTTCACCCTTTCCCCCCCCCCCTTTTCTTCCTCCTTTTTTCCCCTCACTTTTCCCTTTTTCTCCCTTTCTCCCCTTTTTCCCCTTCCCTCATTTTTCTCTTTTTTCCTTCCCCCCTTTTTCTCCCCCTTTTTTTCTCACTTTCCCCTTTTTTCCTTTTACCCCCTTTTTTCCTTCCCCTTTTTTCTTCCCCTTTTTTTCTTCCCCTTTTTTTCTTCCCATTTTTCCTTCCCCTTTTTTCCTTCCCCTTTTTTCCTTCCCCTTTTTTCCTTTTCTCTCCCTTTTTTCCCCTTCCCCTTTTATTCCTTTCTCCTTTTTTTTCCCCTTTCCCCAACTTCTCTTTCTCCCCTTTCCCCATTTCATTTCCCTTCCCACTTTTTTCTCCACATTCCTCCTTTTTTCTTTTCTTTCATCAGAAAATAAGTCAGTGATGGAAAACTATCTTCACTGCCTCTCTCAAAAATGTGGTACATGATTAATCTCCTTCTTTAGTAACGTAATGAACTTTTCCTGGGGGAAAAAAAAAAAAGAGAGAGAGAGAAGAAGAGATAAATGTAGAAAATGTTTTAGGGTGTTTTTTTTTCCAAACCATTGACTTTCATACCCCTTCCTACCCCATCCTCTCTCTCTCAAGACAGGGTTTTGGCAGAGTTATCCATATAGGATTTTTGGATAGTGCAGGAATGCCCAGCACATGGAGCTGCTGAAGCAATTCCTGTCCCAGGTGCTGGCAGTGATTTATCCTGAGCTGTCTCATTTCTCCTGAAGAACAGAGGAGCATTAATACATCCAAGGAAAGTGCCTCAGCTCAGGGATTAAACTCACCAAAAAGCATTTGGACAGGTGGAAGTGCAGGTGGAAGATTAATGTCATTGTGCTTTTGGTTGTAGAATTAACTAAAAGGGGGTTGCTTTGAAAATGGGAGGGAAAATGCATTGAAACACTGAAATAAATAAAAAACTTGGTGCTTGGAACTGGGAACCAAGTCCTGGAAACACAGCACTGGAGTTGGATTTGGTTTGGTGTGCTCATCTTCAAAAATGGGAATACAGCTGGGGCCAGGATTCAGGTAAAGGAAAGAAAGGAAAATAAAACACTGAGTGCCTTTGATAGAATGCCTGGATATTTAATATTTTGTCGGATTTCATGTTAGTTTTCCTTTTTTGATGCTGGGTTTTTCACACAACACAAATAAAGTCATGTTTTTAAAAGAATATAACTTATCATTGTTCCCATTTTCCCCCAAGCAGCAAAGAGGGTCAGAGAAACTTTGGGGTTGAGGTATTTGAAGTTTTTCTCATCCCTTGAGAGAGGTGCAGCAGTGTTCATGTTCAGATATGCTGTAAAAATGAGAAGTCTTTTAAAAGCCTCTCCATCTGCTCCTGCAAGTTAAAACACAAGTGATCCTGTTTCTCACCCTTGGAGCTCTCAAGCATTCCAATTCAGTATGTAAAATTAAAATAAAATTCTGCTCTTTCAAGCCATATTTTTAAGGGTTTTCTTTGTGTTTTAAGGCATTGATTTGTCTTGCTTCTATGCTGGTCAAATGGTTGATTCCAGTGGATTCTAGATTTCAAAGCAGAGGTGAAATTCTTAGTTTTCTATTTTCTGATTTTCTAATTCTTTTCTAATTTTCTAATCCTTACCTTTCACACTCAGCCCCAAACCCACTAGAATTAACAGATACATTTGAATTGAGTTTAGGTGGATTATGTTAAGCCCATACTGTGATGCATTCAGGCTCTTTTGAACATGCAGAATTTATTCATTGTATAAGAGTTTAAGTATTCCATAATAAAAGCTTGAAATTGAGGGAATTACATGTTTTAGTAGGGATGGAAAAGCAGTAATTCAGGAAATGTGTAGTCTTTACAGGAAAACATTCATTTCTTTTTTATAGGATGCGAGATACTGCAAGAAAAGTGGAAGAAAAGTATTTTTCCAATCTTGCAACACACGTGGAATTCCTTCCAGTGGAGTGGAGATCAAAGCTGACCCTCGATGGAGGTACAGGACCCGGTTCTTTTGCTGCTCCAGCAGCTGCAGGCTGCAGAATTCTCCCCAGAACATTCATCTTTGTTCTCTGCTTGTGCCTGGCTGGTTTTTTGTTTGGTTTTGCTTGTACAACTTTGAACATTTCCATCCCTGGAAGTGTCCAAGGCCAGGTTGGACGGGGCTTGGAGCAACCTGGGATAGTGGAAGGTCTCCCTGCCTTGGGCAGGGTGGTGAAACTGGATGATCTTTAAGGTCCCTTCCAACCCAAACCATTCCATGATCCTAGCTTATCATTCTCCTGGATGTAATTTAAGTCTCCTTTTGTTTGTTTGGTTGTTTTTGTTTTTTTTTTTGCCAGACACTGTGGACTCCATAACCCCGGATAAAGTGCGGGGTTTACGGGATATGCTCAACAGCAGCGCCATGGACATCATGTACTACACCAGTCCTCTTTACAGGGATGAGGTGAGTGTGCAAAGCTTGGTTTTATGTAGATTTCACTAGAGCAGGACACAGAAACCGAAAAAAATCTGGATTTGGGAATGTCAGGAAAGCTCCCTTCTAAGGAAAACCTGAGTAAAGGGTGTTAACACTTCAAGGTATGTCTTGATCGCCCACAGCAATCAGAGTTTTGAGACTGAGAGGAGAAGAAAGACAGCAAAAAGTACAATCCCTGTCATTTATTTAGAGCAGAAATGTCTAAAATGGTTCTGCATCAACAGCTGAGAAATGGTAATGGAGTTAAATGTTGTTCTTCTTAATTTCTGCATGTTTAGAGCAAGGGAGCCCATAGAGCTGAGGTTGTTTTTTACCTGTGACAAAATCCCTGGATATTTGTCACTTCATTTTTGCAATTTCTGAGGACAGATGGGATGGCAGCACGAGCAAACATGCCCAAGCAACTCTGAATGCATTTGTGTGCACTTGCCTTGCAGGGAAACCAAAATGATCCCCAGTCCCTCAGTTTATTAGGGGATTGTTCCTATCCTGGATGCTCACATCCCACCCTGACCCATTCTGTGTAGCTATTGAGTGACCCCATTAATCAGAGGAGAAAAAGCCAGGAATATGATCTTAAATTATAGTGACCTGTAAATAATGATAAGCCTTGAATAAATGATTGTGAACCTGAATAAAACATGGACAGTGCTTCACCCCAGTAGCATTCCTTGTGTATAACACTGAAAAAGCCTTGTGGGGCTGTTTTAGGATTATTTTCTGTAGGAATTGGGGCTTTTTTTCTGTGTTGGCTGTGTTATGTATGGAGTAGTGTTAATCCATTTGCAGCTTTGGTACCCTGAGCATGGTTAGACTGGGCCAAGGTGAGACTTTTAAGTCTTTCCTGGGTATTTGATGCTACCTTTCAGTCAAATTCGGTGTGTTTAAGTCCTTTAGACTGGCAACACAATTTTCAAACTGAAATCTGTACCTCTCTCCCTGCTCAGTAATGCAGAATTCATTGATCAGGGCTCTCCACTGTCTCTCAGGTTTCCCTCTCTGTTGTGTGCCAATGAACTTTCGTGGCAAAGCAATGGAAATTTCTCTGGCAGCTTGAAAACAGATACTTTGAACTGCATTAGAGGCTTGGCATGTCTGTGGACATCTTATGGGAAATGGGTTAGTGAGTAAAGTTCAGGTGTGCTGGCCAGCAGTGCATGAAAATTTGATTCATTGCTCAGTAGAACTGCAGTTTTACAGGTTTATCACCATCCCCTGGGTGTGAGAACTGACCCAGAAGGAGCGTGCTTAGATCTGGTTACAAAATACTAAGTTGGTTTCTTTCATCAAATCAATTTCCTTGAAATGTTTGCAACAATACACATGAGTTAGCCTTCCTTATCCCATTTTATTTTCTGTGACCTAACTTTGCAGAGTTTAACACAACAGTGTCAAATGGAGCATTCCTCTGCATGCTTTTCCCATCTTCAGTGTGTTTTTCTCGTGGCACTTTGCTCCTTCCAGCTCAGAAATGAGCCTTGTCTTTGAACATTCATGTGGTGACACATTGCTCAGAATTAATGTCCCTGCTCACTGCTTTATCACCCCTACACAATTCTTTCTGTACTCCAGGCACTTCCAGTGCTTTCCACCCAGAAATCCTCAAAGGATTTCAAAAGGAGCTTATTAAACTTTCCTTTGCCCCTGGGAAATAAATTGAGGAATGTGCTGAGCTCGGCCTAGGGAAGGGTGAAGCTGATGGCTCTCAGCAGCCACGGAATCCCACGGAATGGTTTGGGTTGGAGGGGATCTGAAAAACCATCTCATCTCCCCCCCTGCCATGGTAGGGACACCTTCCACTGTCCCAGGCTGCTCCAAGCCCTGTCCAACCTGGCCTTGGGCACTTCCAGGGATCCAGGGGCAGCCACAGCTTCTCTGGGCACCTGTGCCAGAGCCTTACCACCCTCCCAGCCAGGAATTCCCAATTCCCAATCTTCCATCCAGCCCTGCCCTCTGGCAGTGGGAGCCATTCCCTGTGTCCTGTCCCTCCATCCCTTGTCCCCAGTCCCTCTCCAGCTCTCCTGGAGCCCCTTCAGTCCCTGCAAAGGGCTCTGAGCTCTGCTTGGAGCTTCTCTTCTCTTCTCCAGGTGAACATTCCCAGCTTTCCCAGCCTTGGAGCATCTCTGTGGCCTCCTCTGGACTCTCTCCAGCAGCTTCTTCTGCTGTTGGGGACCCAAGGGCTGGCAGAACATTCCAGGTGGGCTCTGCTGTGACCAAGGCAGGGACAGAGCCCTCCCTGCAGTGCCAGGGTTGGCATTTTGGGCTGTGAGCACCCAGGAAACAATGCTTGGATAGGAATTCTCCTTCCTCTTTCAAGGATTTTCCCCACACAGAAGTGTCACAACTTCCTCTTTCAAGCTCCTGACCACTCTTTAGGCAGCTCATTCAGGGGTTTGCAAGTGGCAGCCCCTCTCTCCTTCAGGGGAAGGAGCCTGGTCCTGTTGGTGTCACAGGAGAGCCCAGAGCTGTCCCAGGGGCACTGGATTGCTCATCTGAGCCCTCCCAGAGCGTGGTGGGTGAGCCCCTCTCTGATTTCAGCTATTGTTTCTTCTCCAGCGTGGCAGGAGAATATCCAAAAGATGCCTCTGACTTCTGGCATGTGATGTGATACCAGACAGGCATGAATAATTCAGCACAGCACCATGAACATCCCAGTCTGGTCTCAGACTGCAGCCAACAGATTCAGCTGGGCTGTTTTTGTGGGAGAGAACTGTGCTGAATCCTCCTCTGTACCAAATCCCTCTTTAAACATTACCCAGATGTAAGAAAAAGCAATAAATTGATATTCTGATGCACACAGGCCTATTTCTAAATGAACAGTCATTTCACATTCTGCCCCTGACCTTACTGGTCCATCTGGGGTAACGTAATCTTGGGTTTTAGTGTCCTCAGTGGGTGACTTTGTTTCACATCTGTGTCACTGGAGCTTCATATTTCTTTAATAATAAATGCTTGCAACACAGATAAGAAAGACTAATTGTTGCATAGTAAATTCAGAGTTGTCACCTTCGTTATACTGTTAAGTGCCTTTTTTTTTACTGTTCTTCCCTGTACTTACTTGCAGGCTAATTGTAATTCTGTAAATTATTGATATATGTCTTGGCATAAAATGCCTTTAGTGCAGGATAAATATAATTTATATGTATCATCCCAAGATTTCTAAGGATTTAGTGCAAGTATTGCAGTATAAAAGTGGCGAAACTTCAATGTCCACCTTAGAATCATGGAATAGTTTGTGTTGGAAGGATCATTAAGGATAATCTCATTCCAATCCCTGCCATGGGCAGGGACATCTTCCACTAGAACAGGTTGCTCAGAGTCCTGACCTTGGAATGGCTTCATGGTGTGCCCTTACACACATATTTAAAAGGAGAATTGACCAACCTCTTGAAATTTGGGACAAGTATTAACTTTTACCAGAGCTTTTGTCCCTCTTGGGTTGTTTTGCAATGGAAATCCCATTCTCTCGTGCACTCCTTTCAGCAATAAAAGGCAGCTGCTTCAGGTGTGCTTGAAAACAAGATGGGAAGCAGGATATTTTAAGCTGAGACTATTTCAGGACTGGTTTTGCATATCCTGTTGAACCTAATAGTGAAGGAGCTGCCTGGCAGCACTTCCATGGCTGTTTTAATTAATTTGATTGCCCTTGAATGTATTCTCAGCTTTATAAAGTGATTGGTTAGTGGCTGTGCCTGAACCTAAACTTCATCTTGAGCACAGTGACTTGTTAGAAATGGGTCAGACTCAGCTTTTCAACAGCCAGAGGGGTCCTGGGAGAGAGACTGAGGCAGATCCACAGATCCTTTTTCTGTATCATCCCTAAGAGACTGAGCCCTTCCCGTCTGTTCCCACAGCCAGGCTCATTCTGGCCTCTCATCTGTTGTTGTGACACTCCTCTGGCACCCGTCAGTGATTCCATCAGGGAATGTGACAACTGTTGTCTCCTTGGGGGTCAGCAGCCTCCCCAGCTCTGCTGGCACGTTCTCCTGGGCCACGTGTAGCACAAACTCCTCATCTTCATTTTCCCAATCCTTCACAATCCACCCTTGAGCTGCAGCTCCCCCCTTGGCTTTCAAGGACCCTCTTCCCCCTCCAGCTGGCTCACACTCCCTGTTGCCTGCTGGCTGAATTTCAAACGAGTTTGCTGCACTTTCTCCTGAAGTTCTCTTGACATTTGGAAAGAGCTGCTTGCAGAGCTCACCGTTCCCCAGATCTCCTTCACATTCCTTTCCCACAACCTGCAGAAACAGTCCTGCTCTTCAGGCTGGAGAGGGTGCAGAGGTCAGGTGTCCTGCACTCCCTTTCCATAGGTACCTCTCTCTTGTTTTATTTTTCATGGGCTTCACACTGTTCATGTGGGAAGGTTGTCCAGGGGGAGAGGATCCTATGGGGACAGCACAGAGAAAAGAGCAGCACTCACTAACTGTGTTACTGCTGCTCAGGTGCCAGCAGGGGTTTTCTGCTCCCTGTTTTCTTGAAAAAAACCTCATTTCCTGGATATTGAGAGGAAAATGTCATTTTCTACACTGGTATTTTCAGTGTGCACTGAAAAGCCCCTTCAAACCCCAGCAATCTGCCCATAAAATGGACCAGGGGATGGAGTTCTGGATCTCCTTGCTGTGGGTCCAGGGGGTGTTTGTCCACACATACATCCCAATTTCCTTCTCCTTTGCCAGGAACATGCTATCCATGCTTATTTATGCTGGTGTCTTCAAGGCTTTTCATCAGAGAAGGTTGAACAGCTGCTTGGGATACTGATTCTGAAATTTAGAGGTTGAACAGCTGTTTGGGATGCTGGTGCTGGAATTTAAAGGTTGAACAGCTGTTTGGGATGCTGGTGCTGGAATTTAAAGGTTGAACAGCTGTTTGGAGTGCTGGTTCTGAAATTTAGAGGTTGAACAGCTGTTTGGGGTGCTGGTGCTGGAATTCAAAGGTTTGGATTTTTCCAGCTCAGCACAGGATGCTGGTAATGCACTGCACAAAAGGACAGCAGCTCTGGATGTCTCACTCCTTCCACAATTTCTTGTTCCCATCATGATGCAGCAGCTCAGGCCTGCCCAGTACCCAGGAGGTGATAAAAGATGATTCTGCTGCCCTTTTTGTCAGTGTTCTTCAGCCTGAGGTGGCAGGGATGTGTCACCCGACCCCATCTTATCTTTACAAAACCCAGGCCTGTGCCACCAGGATTCCTGAATGGCTGGGGTAGGCTGTTATTTTTTGATTTCTTGGAAGCCATGTGCCAGGCAGGCACATAACTGGGAAAGCAAAGGGTATTTTTGGCCTCATCAAGCCCAGCCTCCTGCTCCTTGGGCAGCACTCTGGTTTTTGGCTTCCCCCTGGAATCGTGTGTCCCTCAAGCCAGCTCCCCATGAATGTGCAGGAAGACCATTCCCTGCTCTGCCTTTAATTTGGTTTCTGAAGGGCAGGGAGCTTTTAACCTCAGTTAGTCTGAATATGAGCTGCTGCCTTCTGAGCAACTTGATCCTGCAGGCTCGAGTTTCCTGCAGGGAGGATTTACTGGCAAAACTTCAGCTGATAGAGAGAATCTCAGAATGGTTTTTGTTGAAAGGGATCTTAAGGCTTATCTCATTCCAACCCCCTGCCATGGGCAGGGACACCTTGCACTCTCCCAGGCTGCTCCAAGCTCTGTCCAACCTGGTCTTGGACACTTCCAGGGATCCAGGGGCAACCACAGCTTCTCTGGGAATTCCAGCCCAGCCCCTCCCCACACTCCCAGCCAGGAATTCCTTCCCAAAATCCCGTCTCTCCCTGTCCTCTGTCAGTGGGAAACCATTCCCCCTTGTCCTGTCACTCCAGGCCCTTTCTTTGAAATATTTCAGTGTCCTCAGGCTGATGCTAAATTAGCACTGAGGTAGGAGAGCCAGCAGGGAGGATGGGATTTGATGCAGCTTTTTTGGAAGAAATAGGAATTGCTCCCTTTGTTACAGTGTTTGATCTGCTCAGAAGCAGCAGGTAAAGGGGCTGAAATCCCCTGCTCCCTCTGGAAGAGCTGGGGGTGATGGAACAGAGCAGTTAACAGGGAAAAACATCAACTCCATTGCCTGCTGCCTCATTTATTCCTTTGGGAGGTATTTGAGGTTGTTCAGCCTGTGGGAGAAGCCTTAGGAGGTGGTAAAATGGATTGGGCAGAAACCCAAGGATTCTCAAGGCTTTTTGTAAGGAAAGCCCTATGGAGACCTGGGATGGAGAAACAGCTCCCACTGTCCCCAAAATGTGCTGGGAACTGGGAGGGAGGATGGAAGAGTCTTTCCCCACCATTCCTGGGATTTTTTGGGATGATTTCTGCTCTCCTGTTTTCAGGCAGAACCAGCAGGTGCTTCCCAAGCACACAATAGGTCCCATGGAGCAGCAGGTGCTGAGGTTTGGGTCTGGCAGGGAAAACAGTGGGAAAAGGGCTGATTCCAGCAGGAATTCCTTGGAATGAGGTGCAGGGAGAGCAGGAGAAGTTGTCAGGATGAGGCTCCCATTACCTGTAACCCAACCATGAGATGCAGGCATGGAGCAGCCTCTTGGATTTGGGAGACTGAGGATGGAGTTATTTTGTTGTTTGAGGTTTTGGTTTTATTTAATTAAGACCTTTTAGAGGCAGTAGAAAGACAAGCTGTGCATAAAAAGATCAGCTCTTAAAAATGTAATTATAGTGATGCCATTTAGGAGAGAAAATTTGATAGGGAGTCATATTTTTCATGTTTAAATCCAACAAAAAAATGCACTGATTTTGGGCAATATAAAGTCCCTTAGTGCCTTTAGAAGGTTTTTTTACATGGATTTTTAGGATTTATCAAGCTGTAACTACAAAAGATATGGAAGCAGTTCATGGTGCATTTGCTGGACCAAAAACAAAACCATGTTCAAACCAAACTTTTCTTTCACAAGTTGGAATACTTTATGCCTTTTAAGACTAAGAAAGCAAATCAGGATTAAATAATAGGATGGCTTGGATTGGAAGGGACCTTAAACATCATCTAGTTCCATCCCCCAATAAATATTACCTAAACTTCATTATATTGCTTAACCAAACAGGTTTTAAGCTGGGACTTTAAATGAATAACCGTTTTCTTTTCGGTTCCTTTTGGGTTTTTTCCTCTTTTTTTTTTTTTTTCCCTTTCTCTGCACCTCAAAGGTTGAATTTCTAATCTTAGAACTGGCACAGGACTGTTGGCAGGACACCAACATGAAAAAGTGCTCACTGCAGGTGGAGGGCTCCTGGTTTTGGCAGAGCAGCAAACCAGACCATTCACAGTGCCTGGAAATCTGGAGCCTTTCCCACAGCAGAACTTCCACTCCACAATTACCTGAGGGATTTGGAGATAAAGATTGATCTCCATCAGATGATTTGGTTGAATTCAGCGCTTGGATTCTGGTCTGCAGAATTGCAAATGTGCAACTATTTGAAAATTCATGAACCAGTTCTTAGTTATGTCCATGTTTGTGCCTGACTTCCCAGTAACAGCAAGTTTTTAAGGAGGAGGGTTAAAAACAGGGCTGGACTCAGTGTTCAGCCAAGATTTTCCAAGAATATTCTGGTTTGTGCCCTCAGATTGCAAGATCAGATCTTTATAATGGAAATGTCATGATGCCAGAAGATTATTTACTGATTCCTGGCAGGAATCCCCAGACAATTTGATTTCAGCTGATTCTTGCTATTTTGTTCTGGGTTTTAATCAAAACCTTTTTAAATGGAGAAAATACCAGCCAGCCACAGCTCATCCTGATTGACATTTTCAGCTCCAGCTCTTGCTGAAACCTCTGCCTGTTTGTTCATGTGCCCACAGTCTGTGCAGACCCAAATGGAAGAAGAGGCAGCACCACAGGCAAAAATACTTGAAAATGGGTGTTCTGATACTCCTTTTTCCAAGCTGCTGCAAGGCTCTGATAATCATTTCACAGTGCTCCAGGCAGTGGGTTTGTTGTGTGGATTCTCACTCAGTAAAATGTGTATCAAACACTGGCACTTCTGGTGCCATTCATATTTATATTCAGTAATGACTCAGGCTCTTGAAAAATCATGTTGAAATTATATGTTCCATAGCTTTAATTTCCCGTTGCTAACAAGGGAATGATTTGCACTCTCTTGTTTGTCCTCCTCCCTGCCACAAGCCTGGAAGCATTGCTCAGTTTCCATGCTGAGTTTCACAGGCAAAGCTGCTTTTTCTTTCTTTTTTTTTTAATTGGCCAGTTCCCAAATCTCATGGTTTCTAGTGCTTCTCTCTAAAATACTTTCTGGGAGGCTGTACCTTTTTATCCTACAGTGTAGGGTTTGGAGCAGATAAGCTTCTCAGAGACTTCATGAACATAGGACCAACATTTATTTATTTATTGCTGTAATTCTATAGGATTAGTCAGTGATGTTTAAGAACCATTTGCACTCCTGCTTTTCCCCAAAAATCCTCCTGGAAACCTATAATCAGAAAACTGGTTTTTTAAGCATTGTTTATATCAAATGTTCAAATTCTGGCTGTGTTTGTCTCTTTTTTGCCTTTTTTTTTTCCTCCCATATCATCCTTTTACTTGAGATGAGGCTTTTTATTTTTTAGCAGCATCATTTCAGTCTGATTCCTTGGGAATAATTTCCAGCAGGTGCAGGTGTAGGAGGGGAAGGAGGACAGGGGGCTGCCTCTCTTTCCAGCCAGGCAGTGGGGAGGAGAATGAAAGGCTTGATGAGTTCAAGCCTGCTTTACTGAGACCCAAAAGCAATTTGAGGATATTTACCCAGAACCCATCCAGGCTCTCACTGAAGTGTCTGAGCACATCCATTTTAGTGGATTTCTCTCTTCCCAGTCCCCTGTTGTTCACAGTGATAGAGGGAGAAGGGTACATGAGCTGTTAGCAGGGTGATGCCAAGGTCATGGCAGAGATGAGAGTTGATTCCAGGCCATGTGTGGCTCAGGCTCCTTCCATCTTCCTTAAATTAAAAAAGGAGCTGAACTTCTTGATACCAGAGGAATGCTCAATGCAGTGCTGCAGGAAATGGAAGAGAATCCAGCAAGAAGGGAAATAAAATAGAGACTGTTGTGCCAACAATCACTGTTGTGCCGGTGAAAACCAGGTGCTGCTCACCTCAGAGGATGCTGCTCAGTACTTCAAGCACAGCTGCCATTTTTTGAAGTGTTTATTTCAATTTGATGCCTTGGGCTCTTCAGGGTCACTGCATGTCCTGTGTGGTGGTTCTGGAGGGGAGGGATGAAGCTCTGGAGTCAGTGACCATCAGCCAGGCAGTTGCTGCTGGCCATGGAATTGAATCTTCCCAGCCTGATTGAACAGAAATGGGGTCAGTGTGGGATGGGAACATTCCTGAACATCAGCTGGAGCCCCAGGGTGTTGGTACTAAACCCTGTCTCCTCACCCAGCTGGTGAAGGGGCTGCAGCAGGAGCTGAACCGGCTGTACTCCCTCTTCTGCTCCCGGAACCCGGAGTTCGAGGAGAAGGGAGGGAAGGTCTCCATCGTGTCCCACTCTCTGGGCTGTGTCATCACCTACGACATCATGACTGGCTGGAATCCAGTCAGGCTCTACGAGCAGCTGCTGCAGAAGGAGGAGGAGGAGCTGGAGGAGCGTTGGATGAGCTACGAGGAGCAGCGTCTGCTGGAGGAGCTTTACATAACCAAACAACGGTAATGCCCCCGCCCCCAGGGATGCAGGGAGATAACCACATCCCTGGGGAACGCCCTCTGGGTGTTCCTGAACCCACCAGGGCTGTTATCTCTGGTGGCTGGTGGTGTTCTTCTGCTGGGGCTGGGTGGTGAGTGCTAAACACAGCATTGGGCAGGCACAGGGAGCTGTGAATCCACACAGACTCAGGGAACACGGTTTGGGTTGGAAAGATCAACCAGTTCAAGATCATCCAGTTGCAACCCCCTGCCATGAGCAGGGACACCTTCCACCATCCCAGGTTGCTCCCAAGTTTCATCCAACCTGGCCTTGGACACTTCCAGGGTTGGGGATACTGTGGTGCTGTGAGACACCCATTAGTGAATCTAAAATTAGCAACTTCAGTTGTTCAAGTTTTTTTGTCATGATTTGTGACAAATCATGAATCACAGGTTTTGGTTCCTTCCTGAAACCAGTCTGAGTATTGGGGCTGCTTGGGGAGCATTAATATAGCAGCAGCCCTGCACATCAGGATGTGTCTCACTAGGGATGGGTGCAGGATGACTGTCAGCTGCAGGGCTGGACTAAGTGCAGGATTTCTGAGAAAAGGGAAGTTTAGAAACCTAATGAAGCGTTGCAGTGATAAGAGGACCCTTCAGGCACGTCACAAACATATAATCAGGGAGAAATGGCCATTTTCACACTCCTCAGGCATCCTCTGAAGTGCTTCCACAGAAATCCCAAGTATCATTTGACACTGGCACTTCTGCAGAGAAAGAGTGGCACTCCCTTCAGTGAGCAATTCAGTGTGAAATGATGGAAAAGAGACTGCTGACATCGTGTAACCTCTGGAATTTACTGGGACTGGGAACAGTTTTACCCATCCATAAGTGTGCTTTACATTGTAGCTGCTTTTTTAATTCAGGCCAACTAGAAAAGCAGGTGAACAACCTTTTTCTTATATAGTAGTTGAAAGGGTGGGACACCATCCTCCAGAAATTTCATCTCCATACAGAGCTCCATAATGCCCAGACCATTTCCTCTGGCTTTGTTGTTATTTGGGAGGGTTTAAAACAAAACAAAGCAGGTGATTTGGCTGCAAAATCACCAAGGAAACAGGAGGTGAGTCAGCTGCTCCTGAGGAAAGAGGATGAGCAGATGCTTGGGGTGGTGAACAGGGGAATTGTCATGTCTTGATGGATTCCCTCTGTGGCCAGAGAAACAGGATTTGACAGACATTGATTCTTAATCAGTTGAGCTGCTCCAGGAAATACTGACACCATCACTCTCTCTTCCCAGCAGACAAAAACTGTTGGACCCCACAGGAATGCCTGTTTGGATCAGAGAGGTTAAAGCTGCATTTTTTAATGGATCTCAGAAAGATCTCTATTTTCCAGGTTGAGAGAGATAGAAGAGAGGTTACATGAGTTAAAGGCATCCACCATATCAAAACCACCTGTCTTAAAATTTAAGGTATGTATGTTTAAGAGGTTTCTACTGAATTTTTCTGCTTGCTGTAAAAATACACCTGTGGTATGAGTCATTCTGCTTCCTTTATTTTTTCCCATGTCCCTAGACATGATTTTGGCAGAATAATTTGGATGTTGGATGAAGTGTGTGTACATATATATGTAAAAATGTTGTTGTATTCATAGATTATTGTTATTTATTGCATTTCTATATTTGTAATGCATTTTGAGCAACCTGGTCTAGTGGGAGGTGTCCCTGCCAATGGCAGGGGGTTGGAATGAGCTGAGCTTTAAGGTCCCTTCCAACCCAAACCATTCTGGGGTTCTGTTACATGTGTTTATATGAACTTATATGTAAACACAGATGTAAATATATAGATTATAATTATAATACATAAACCTAGTTACTATATTATACACACACAATTCTTTGGGAAGGTAAAAACCATTTGGCAAGTTACATCAATCATATATTTTAAACAGTTTCACTTCTACTCCATTGAATAATCCATCTTCCTTGGGGACTCCTTCTAACATGTCACATCTCTGAGCAAGTCTGGTTGAATTTCCTCCAGGAGTGGAATTTCCTCCCAAACTATTCTGCTCTGACAGTTAGCACACTTTCAATCTCGTGAAGCAGATTGCTTGCTAATCAGCTGTACAAATTGCAAAAATTCCTTATCTTTGGGAAAAGGCATTTTCCAGCTCCTGGGTGGGATGTGCAACACTTTCTAGTTGCTCAACTCCATCCTGAAGTATTAAACCATAAAACTGTCACATGATAGATGAGAGTAAAATGGATTATTATTGTTTCTTAACTTGCCATTTTTCTTTCCTTATGAGTTCAGAAGGGCTCCTGGAAGCCAAGGTCAATGTTGAGTCGTAAAAAAAGAGGAAACCAACCATAATTTATGTTGTCACAGCCTTCTCCTTTTCATCACTGCTTGAAAGCATGTGTCAGGCTGTTATCTCTCCCATCAAGGAAGCTGGAGTCAGGCTGGAGTCAGATTATTCTTCACTCAGTTGCATTTAAACTGAAGGGTTTTTTAGACAGCTGCTTTTTAGATGGAGAGGAGAAAAGAAAAGGGGGAAGAAGCTTTAGATGAAGAGGACTTTATCTACCTAAACAGATGGGCTAGATCTGTAAGCTTCAGGTGACATTTCCACTGCAGCTCATGCTTTTTCTTGCCCTTACTGACAGGGAGATGTTTTGTTTCTGTAAAGCTCCACGCTGGTGACTCCCATGGCTTGAGACAGAGCCCCAGAGGGAGAAGCTTTCCATGGAAATGATGGCAAGGGAGGATTTCAGCAGGGTGACTGAAACAGGATTGCTCATTAGCAGACCAGTCCAGCTCACTCAGGGTGGCTGATTTGTTGAAAGAGAACAGCCTTGTTCAACCACCCATCCCTTGGCTCTTCATGCCAGCTCTTCTCTGGACTGAAAAAAAATTAAGGTTCCCAGGATGGGACAGAGTCACTGGTGCCACATGAAGGAGAGTTGAACGTGATGTTGAGCAAGCACAAAAGTTGCTTTTGGCAAGACAAATGCAAGAAGAAATACAGCAGCTTGCTTGGTTTGTGCTTAGTATTAGAGGAAATAAAATTATTGACTCCATGGGGAGGAAAAACCTCACAAAACATGAAGATTTATGGGGTGTGTTGTACTCTAACAAAATACTGGACAAACCACCACAGTGGGAACTTGAGGGAGAGGGATCTTTCTCTCTCTTCCTCTGCTTGTCCTCAGATGGGATCATGGAATAACCTGCTAGACCAACAGGAGCTGTGGGGGTTAAAAGCAGAGCCAAGTTGTAAGTTTAAGATTTAGAATCACAGCCTTCTCCCTACCAGCCTTGTAGGAGGAGTTGGAGTTAAAGGGTGAGGGGCTGAAGAACGTGGGGAAGGGGGTGACACCAACCCCTTCATGCCTGTGGTGTATGAAAATAGGAAAGTTTTTATTGTAGGATGGGTTTCAGTCATGACAGGGAAGGGGAGAGCAGGATGTACCTCAGTTGCTCCTTAGGACTGACATGGAAATCCCTTTAAATCTGGCCTTGCATTGTCCTGGCCCAAAACACTTCAGGGTTCCTCCTCAGGACTTCTCACTCAGCCAAGGTTGCAGGAACTCTTCTGGAGGAAGGTTCAGCCTTCACCTCACGTTCCTTTGTGCCCAGCACAGAAGGGCTCTGCTGCCTCACTTCTGTTGGCTCATTCAGCTTTTTTTTTCCCACTTAATTATGAAAATACTGCAGTGCTCAGTTGAATGGATGACTACTTGGCTCAGCTTCTGCTTAAAATACAAATAAATTCATTAAGTCTTCTGTTTATGAATCATAACCAGGAGAGGAGTGCTGCTCTCAAAGGTCATTTCGTAAACATGTCTCCTGTGTTGTTGAACATTCACAGGAAAATGCCCCACTCCTGATTCCAGGAGAAACGCCAAAAATTAGTAAATAATTTCTAAAAAGATTTTGATCTTCTATTCCCAGTGGGTTTTATAGTACAACAGCCTGATCTTCAGCCACCTTGGAGCTGCACTGACAGTCTAATGGCTGCAGCTTGAAGGATTTGGGGTTTAGAATCACGGAGTTAAGGTTGGCAAAGACCTGTCCACCGCTAAACCACGTCCCTAAGTGCCACATGCACATTAAATCCCTGCAGGGATGGGCACTCCAGCGCTGTTCTTCAATAGAAATGATGGGACAACAGTGGGACAAAAGCCACACACCATGTCACCACTGAAACCAGTTACCTTTTGAGGGTTTTCCCAGTCTCTTTTGAGTGTCCTCTGCTAAGGACAAGCTGGCAAACACTGTCTGATTCCTCCCTGAAGCAGAAAAACCATAATTGTGCCTTTCAGATGCTTGAAACGGGAATGTCAGATGGGCAGGGTTAGAGGTTACTTATTCAATTTAAAGGATTGCACTGGGAATGTCTCTTTCTGTTGTGTTTGAAGATGAAAAAGCTTTTTGTCCAAGCTGCCAAAACACAAGATCTGTGTAAAACTTGGGTTGAAGAAAGGAAAGGAGCTTTGCTCCAAGTGACAATTATAATGACAGACCAGTGCTGCACTGTATGTGACATGGAATAACCATGCTGAAGGTCTAGTTTTTTTTTTTCTTTCTCCTTCAAGTTGGGACTTCTTTTGGAAGGAAGAGGGGTGGTACCAGTGCCAAGACAGAGGAGGAGGAATGTTTTGTGCAGCACTGGAATTCAAGAGATGAAAAGGACCATTGTTCCTATGCCCTCATTCCATGTGCTGACATACAGGGAAGGCACATGGCAGTCCAAGGATCCTCCACGTGCCTTTAGCAAGAATTCAGCAGTTTCTCTTGCTGGCTGAGCATCTAATGATGTTAAAAATAATTTCTCTAGTAAGAGAATAAAGGTTGAAAGCTAGTTTTGACTTAGGGAAATGTCTTTTATCACCAAATTTTCCATTTGAGGGTTTTAGGAGGTGATGTCTGAGGGTTGGTAGTGGGCCATCAGCATTGAATTCTGACCTTGGGTTGGTTGTAATGACCCTAAAATGCAGTTTCAGTGACTTCTCAGCTGTGGCAGCTCAGATTTACTCAGTTGGTGTTGGAGGCAGGACTTGAGAGCGAGCTCACAGCAGCTTTGGGTGACATCAGAGTGTCTCAGTGGGTTCCTGGGACATGGTGGCACTGGTGACAAACACCATTCTGTTCACTTAACCACAGCTGTGTGTAGCAAGAAAACCACGGACAACTTGGTTAGGATAAGAATGAGGAGGTCTGGCAGGTTTGGGAAGCTGCAGGAGAAATCAGACTCATCTCTTTAGTGTCTCCCAAACTCTTCTTGCTCCATCCTCTCCAGTGCTGGTGGACCTTCTCTGAGTTCAAATATCCAACTTGATTTTTGGCTTTAGCACCCCAACATGCAGCTAAGTGCAATTTAACCCTCATTTATTGACATTGTGGTGTTCTTCTCTGGTTGGACCGACCAAGACTTTGAGACCCTCTGTTAAAACCAAGAAATCAGGCGGGGAGAGAAACCAAATCCAGCCGTGTTGGAAGCATTTCCATCCTCACTGACACGGCTGAAATCTCTCCCCAGGTTGAGAATTTCTTCTGCATGGGATCCCCACTGGCAGTGTTCCTGGCCTTGCGTGGGATCCGGCCCGGAAGCAGCGGCAGCCAGGACCACATCCTGCCCAGGACCATTTGTAACCGCTTATTAAACATTTTTCACCCAACAGATCCAGTGGTGAGTCTTTCATTGCAGTCTCAAGTCTTTTACCTTGCTGTTTTTAAGTTCTGGGATACTGTGGGATCTTCAAAGTGTGTGAGTCAACACGAGTGTGTTCCAGCAGAGGATTATTTGTTAATGGTTATTATACAATAACCATTGGGGTTTAAAACTGTAGAATAACATTGCCTACAAATAATTGCCATACATTACTTTTTTTTTTTTTGCTTCTCTTTTCTTAGTAATAAGCATAAAATTTGAGATTATTCTGATTTTTTTTTTCCCCTCAAGAAATAATCCTTTTTCAGACAAGGACTTTGTGTTTAACTTCCTGGCTTCCATTAGAACAGAATCTGTCCAAAGATATTTTTGCTGTTAAAAAAGGCTTCACAAACAGTTTGCAAGATAATATAGAAAAGCAAAGACTGTTTGTTTTTCTGGGTTTTTTTTCTTTTTTTTTCCCCAAAGGATCCTAAAAGTAAAAGTTTGTTGATAGTATTTGGAAGAAGATTATTGTTGATTATTTGCCTTTTCCTTATTCCACAGCAGCCAGTGTTGGCTGTTACCAAATCAGTTACTGGATCTTAGATCTGCACCCCCTTGGTAACTTCTTTGATGCAAATCTGATGTGGAATTTCATGTACAACAGCAATTTGGGGATACTTTCCTATTTAAAGTTGCTGAATTTAAGTATATTCAGACTTCAATCCAAACATGGTCATGTTCAGCTCCAGCTACTCCAGAATTTTCCTGGCTTATCAGGGACAATTAGTTCCACTCTGCAAATAGTAACTTCACTTAGTTTTGAAATAAAGAAATGCAGGATGCTTTTCTACATCTAAGTGCACAAAGAGAAAAAAATAATGAATAGGAAAATATTTTTTTAATAAACATAACTCATGGTTTGCACAGGGATCAACAAAGAGCCATCAAAGAAAATGTTTACACAGCCAATTCCTCTTTATTGTGTTAGAATCATCTTAACTTTACATGGAGTTTGTTCTCAGTAAAACCATCTTTGTTTGTTGGTAACAAAGTGAAGTGAAAATGTTGTAATTCAGGTGTTGCAGAGATGTGCAAAAGTGAGCTCACAAGCAACTTGGCAGCTGATAAATCTTTCAGGCTGTGAAACTAAAAGTGAGTCTGACCATAACATTGATGAATTTCTCTGTGTGGCCAGAGTGTTTTTAGCCCCACGAAGGTTAATCACACTCTGAGGGTTGCCAGCAGCCTCTCAGAAATGGCTTCAGAAAAATTACCAAGATGGCTTGATTGAAGATGTTTTAAAAAAGCAAAAAGGTTTTAATTAAAGAAGAAAATAACAAACTATACAGAACAAAAGAATAAAAGCTGTGCAAGGTGCAGGGAAATCCCTTGCACCTGCTCTGACACCCCAAAAATGCACCAAGAATCTCTGTGCTCTCTCTGAAGTATTCAATGACCTACAGGGGATTTTTGGCTTCCTGCCCAATGGAAAATAGCCACATTTCTTGAGGAACAGCTAAAAGATCCAACAGGTGCTTTTGTCCTGGCACTGGGCCAATTATGGTGAGAAGAACATGGAAGTTTTCTGGTTCATCTTCCTTTTAAGTTCAGGGGTGAAACTGAGACTCTTCCCAAATATAAAAACACCTATTAAAGTGTGGGGATGCACTGCAACATAACACCCCCACTGTGTCACCTTCTAGGCTTTGCTTAGGACAGATATTCTGGATTTGAGCTTGGAGAGAGCTCTGGCTGGGAAGGGAAAGCAATTTATTTTTTTTCCCCAGTCTGGACTCCCAGGACTGATCTTTGCCCCGAATTCCCCTTTCAGGCCTACAGGTTGGAACCCTTAATCCTGAAGCACTACAGCAACATCTCACCCGTGCAGATCCACTGGTACAACACGGCCAACCCCCTCCCTTACGAGCACATGAAGCCAAGTTTCCTCAACCCCAGCAAAGAACCTACCTCAGCCCCGGACCCCGAGAGCGCCTCGGCGGCGCCCAGCCCCACCACGTCCCCGGTCATGGTGCGGCGCCACTACGGGGAGTCCATCACCAATATTGGCAAAGCCAGCATTTTGGGTAATGTCCCCTCTGTCCCTGGGCTGCCATGGCACACCCTGTTGGGTTTTGTCTCCTTTTCTTTGTGTTGGAGCTGGGGTTGATACGTGGGAGTCGTGGTTGCGTGTTGGGACTCGGTGTTTATTATGTTTTGTCTATATTACAGTCTCATGGGTTGTGAGCTCTAACGAGCATGGTAGAAAACTGAGGTGAAATGGAGAACTTCTCTCTCTCTACAAGGTCTTTGCAAGGACAGTTTGTCCAATTATGAAATGCCACCTAAATTATTTTCACTTTAAACCCAATAACTAAGTACTTGAAGTTCACAATGCGGACTTTATTAACCAATCACAGAAAACCACCCAAACCCATGGAGAAGAAGGAAGAAGAAATTGAAGAAAAAGGACCTAGACAATGCCCCAAATCCTCCATCTTGCTCCATTTATACTAAAATCTTAAATCTAGGTTTTTCACTCTGTGAGATCACACAATGCCATTCAAACTACACACCCACAACCCCAGTGCTATCACTCAGCTTTGGAAGCCCACGGCCTCAAGTTAAATGTGGTACCTGCTTGAGGGTCAGTGTCTTTTAGAACAGAAAGCCTGAAATTTTCAGCCTCCAGAGTTCCAACAACATTGGCATTTTGGGGAATGTGGCCCAACCCAGCATTTTGGGTAATGTTCCCTGGGCTGGGATGGGGTGGGAGATCCTCGGGGAGCTTCGCTGCTCCCTGGGGTTGGGGACAGCCCTGAGGGATCTCAGCTCTGGAGATGGGATTGGGAGACCTGGGGGTGTTCAGCTGGAGAAGAGAAGGCTGCAGGGAGACCTCGGAGCTCCTTCCAGTGCCTCAAGAGGCTCCAGAGAGCTGAAGAGGGACTGGGGATGAGGGATGGAGAGGCAGGACACAGGGAATGGCTTCCCATGCCAGAGGGCAGGGCTGGATGGGGTAGTGGGAAGGAATTCTTTCCTGTGAGGGTGGTGAGGGGCTGAGGTTTTCCAGAGAAGCTGTGGCTGTCCCTGGATCCCTGGAAGTGTCCAAAGCCAGGCTGGATGGGGCTTGGAACAACCTGGGCTAGTGGAAGGTGTCCTTGCCATGGCAGCAATTGAAACTGGATGAGCTTTAAGGTCCCTTTCAACCCAAAGCATTCCATGATTCTATCCATGTCCCTTGCACAGAATCAGAGTGTCTGAGGTTGGAAGTGACCTCAGGAGATCATCTACTCCAGCCCCCAAAATCCCTGCTGGCAGAAGACGGTTTCAGTGAGTTCTGTAGGTGTCTGGCTTGGTTTAATCCCAGCTGACATTTACTTTGAAATAAAAACCAGTTTATGTGCATTGGAGTCAAAGCTTGGGGGAGATGATGCAGTTCAGGCAATTGCTGCCTGATTTTTGTCTGCCTTATTGAAGTAACATCCTGGTGATTTAACAGTTTCCACTCTGGTTCATGGAAAAAAAGAAATTAAATTAAAGCTTGTCTTCTGATTCCATTTTCTGGTATTGGCAAATAGCAGAAGAATCACACCATGTAACCCATTACAGTTACCTTTAACTCATGAGTCTACAACAGGAAATTCAGGCTGGTTTAATATAAAGTCTGTTCCTTTCTGGCTTTCTGAGTCAAAATATGCCCTGGTTTAAGTGAGCTTAAATTCCCTTCACTGGAGCTTATACTTGATCATGCACTTGCAATTTATGTTGACTCAAGGCTTTTCTTTAGCTCTCTGTGTGGGATTTGAGAGAAGCCTAGTGCCAGGAGTCTTCCCAATCAAATAAGAATATAAAAGCAGTTTCTCTTCAAGTAGAAATATGTGATATTTCAGAGCGGAATGGCTTTTGGGGGTGTTTCTATAGAAACTTTAACATCTTGTCCATGAGGTGGCAGCAGAGTCAGGATAAAACATGACAAAACTACTCTAAACTTTTGTATCCCTCTCTCTGAGCAACCAAAATAGTCCTTTTAAAGGAGGATGTAACATTTTTAAAGGTCTGTTAGGGCAACGGACCCTTAATAAGAGAAATGCCTTAAATGTGCTAATGAGATTATTAACTGCAGAAGGCACCAATGTTGTTAGAAAGCATTTTTGTCTTAGTCTTAGAATTCATGGAAGAGGAATCACAACATATCCTTCAAAGTACCAGATTTCTCTCTGCAGATGTATTTCATGCATTTTTTTTTTCCTCCCAAAATGCAGCTTCCAAATTACAACTTTTGCTTGTACACGAGATGAGTTTGGGGATAAACAGAACCCCTGCCAGTCAGATGTTCCCACCCTAGGGAAGCACCAGGAGTGTTTTCCTTCACTCAGCTCTGATGAATGGGTGCTGCAGTGACTTTAATTTGCAGTGACTTTAATTTGCAGTTTGGCTGATGCACCTTGGGTTGATTTTTTCCCCTCTGTGCTGGATGCAGGAGCTGCGAGCATTGGGAAGGGCCTCGGTGGAATGCTCTTCTCCAGGTTTGGCCGGTCCAGTGCCACCCCCCAGACCATGGAGACAGGAAAAGATGGACCTGAGGGGGATGAGAAGAAGGCCACGACTGCTGGGACCCCACCTTTGCCACACAGCAGCTCGGGATTCCTCGAACCCACAGGTGAGTGATGCCCACCCTGTGGATCCAGGGAAGCAAGGGTGGGGTGGGAGGCTGGAAATGCCATAACTGCACATGGAGGATTTGCTGTTGTGGGTTTGCCACAAAGCAGTAAATGTTGGATATAAGGCCAGCTTGGACAGGGCTTGGAGCAACCTGGGATAGTGGAAGGTGTCCTTGGGCATGGCAGGGTTGGAGTGAGATGATTTTTAAAGTCCCTTCCAACCCAAACCATTCTGGGATTCTGTGAATCTGTTCCTGGATTGGATTGGGTTGAAAAGAACCTTAAAGCCCATCCCACCCCTTCCATGGGCAGGGGCACCTTCCACTAGCCCAGGTTGCTCCAAGCCCCATCCACCCTGGCCTTGGACACTTCGGGGATCCAGGGGCAGCCACAGCTTCTCTGGGCACCCTGTGCCAGGGCCTCCCCACCCTCACAGCCAGGAATTTCTTCCCAGTATCCCATCCATCCCTGCCCTCTGACAGTTGAAACCCTTTTTTCCACCTAAAACTCCCAATTCCCCCGTACATTTCCCATTCTGAAGCACTCTGGATTTTAGGACACGTATGACTGGAAACAGAAGCTGCCCTTGTCCTGATCTGAACTGCTCAGAACAGAAAGTGCAATTTTAGCAGCTGGGTTTTTTGAAAAGCATAGGTACTTCCTCACAGGAAATTCATCCTTGGATTTATTTCTGAGCTCCCCCTTGGCACTGCTGCAGGACACGGGGTTTGGGTTTTGGTTTTGTTTTTTATTTTTGCAATCAAAGGAGTCACAAGTGTCCTGTGACAGCATTCACATGATGGATTGCTGTCTGTTCATACTAAATTTCAACAGATAACCTGTCTGAGTCAGTGTTTGAGGGCAGGAAACTTTGGGTTAGACGTGAGGGAAGTAGAGAAGCAGGACAGGGAACATCACGGAGCTGCCGAGGGGGTCCTTTCAGGGGGGTTGGCACACTGAGGGCTTCCTGCTTGGATCCCACATCCCTCCGTGCTGGAAACCCATCCCTGCTCCATAGAAGGAGAACGTGGAGCAGAGGCCAGCAGGGCTGGGAGCTGAATGATGCAATCCCCACCAAAGGCTGTGCTCACAGAGGGCTGTGGTGGGGTTTGGCTCCCGCCCAAGCTCCTGTAACGGCCTCTCAGAGTGGCCTTCCTGCACAGCCACTGGGGTTTTTTTGGATAAACTCTCCTTCTTGGAAATGACTCTGGTTGTCTGCTGGTGTTCCAAGGCTCTGGCTCCCTGTCCTTGCTGCAGAGAGGGGCGATGCTCCTGGGGAAGCAGGGAGATCTGTGCCGTGTCTGCCGGCGCTTGTGCGATGCTCCCTTTCCGTCCTCCTCGAGCCAAGAATTAAAATTCCTTCAAAACTGCCTTTGATAAATGGCTGCATTTTTTGACTCAGTCTGGGGCTTTGGCTTTTGTAGCTCAGCAGGCTTTTAGGGTTTTTTTGTCCTTTTTATTTTATTGCTCCTGGTGGAGATTTTCTGACCGCTGAAGTGCCTTAGCAATAGGTTAGCATTGGCCCAGTTAAAATGCAGTGGTAATTGCTTTGAATGTGGCATTAATCAAAGCAGCCATTGAAATAAATGGGTAACTGCTCAAATATACTTGGAATAATGAGGATATTAAAAGGGCAGAGCTGTGGAGGCACGACTTTACAGGAAGGGCTTGTAGTATTGGGTGGAGTCTCCTTGTATAGACACTAAAAATGCAAGAAATCCATTTATTTCATAAAGTTTCCTAGTGGGGCCTCAGCATTTGCTGGATATTTCTCTGTAGTTATCATAACAAGTATAAATAAATATATTTATAGAGTTACTATAAGGAAAACAGCTGCTTGAAAAAAAAGCTGCCTTTTCCCAAGTTGAGAATCACAGAATCATTCAGGTTGGAAAAGACCTCTAAGAGCAAGTTTGGTTTCCTTTTCTTTTTTTCTATTTTTTTAACTGAACTCAGCACCACTCTTAGGTTTGTGCTAAATGCACGAGGTGCATTAAAATGTATTTCTGTATTATTAAATTTTGATTTAGTTGAGTGCCCTGTGAAATGTAAACACAGATTGTGTGTGTTGTTTGTGCAAGGACAGAACCAGCACCCAAAACGCTCTGGTGTTTTTGCAGCTCTGACATCCCCTCTTATTCCTTTTTTTGCTCATTTTCCAGTGGAGCTGGAGCACAGGATCGACTTTGAGCTCAGGGAAGGTCTCGTGGAGAGCAGATACTGGTCTGCAGTCACATCCCACACTGCTTACTGGTCATCTCTGGATATTGCCCTTTTCCTCCTCACCTTCATGTACAAGCAAGACCAAGAAGAGACTGACAAATCCAATTTAGACACTATTTGAATTTTTGACTGGGGACAGGAGAGGAAACTTTCAAAACCAGTGGCACAAAGCAGATGTTTGACTGCAGAGCTGCAGGACCTGTGGCATGGAGGTTTCAGGTTTAAGTGCATGTTTGGGGGGTTTTCCTATTTCTAAAGAGGAGAGGTTATTTGTATTTCAAAGCACTTTATAGTTTTCAACGTTTTGCAGTGCTGAATTAGGCCTGAAAGGATTCCAAATTCCTGTCAACGTGGACTGTACAAAGAGCCAGGACAGCATTGTAGCATCCCGTGAGCAGTTGTGCTTGGGTGACATCCTTGTTAATGACCATAATTGCTGTTTAGTTCATTAAACTATTAAAAAAACCCTAGTGGATTAAAAAAAAAAAAAAAAAAGAAAAAAAAAGAAAAAGACAACAAACCAAACCTAAATTGATTTCCATTAACAAAAAAAAAAAAAAAAAATACACGTTCAGTACAAACCTAAACCTGCCATGTGCTGATGTTTTATGTACCCGTGAATAACAAGCAGTGGTGTCATTTTTCCAGGACTTTATTCAGCTCCACATCCAATTATCCTCACATTGGAAGCCAATTCTCAGTGCTGGCTTCTGAGGGCCTATCCTACGTGACACATTTAGAAACTAATGCTGAAGAGGAAAAAAAAAAGAAAAAAAAAAGCATGAGGCAAATATTTGAAATACTGTAATTATAATTTATTATTCTCTCTAATCGTTTCATTTTATTCCAGTGTATAAAACATTACTTTTTTACTGATTTCTTTTGACATAATTTAAGAACCACATTTATTTTCTACAGTGTTAAGACTTTTTCTCAGAAATACATATCTTTGTACTACTATTCAAATGAATATATGGACACTGTGGCACACTTTAAGTATTTTTTCATTAAAAATAAATATTTGTGGTTTCACACAAATGACATCAGTCACGTTCTTCTCAGAGGTAAGTGCCTTTGCTTTTTCAGGTCCCAAGTGTTTCTCAGGCACATTAGATTGGTTTGCAGAGGATCCAGCTGTCCTTTGTTTACCATAATTAAATCCATACATGTGTGTGTTTGTATAAAAACATATGGATGTGTATATTTATGTGCAGGGAGAGAGACGGCACCATAAAATAAACTTGGGGAGGCCTGAGAATACCAACATTTAGATTAGGTTTGTATCTGAAACTAATTCAGAAGTCAAGAGGGAAGTGTTGGGATGAAAGAGAATAATCTCCAAATAAAACACCGGAGGGTCATTGCTGAGATTTTAGAACAATGTGGAAGGCTCTGGAGCAGAAGTGTTGGATATTTGCCCTCAGAGCTGTCTCTGCCTGAGGTATTTATGATCTGGATGGCACGTGTGGGAGCTGCAGAGCCTAAACTTCAGCTAAAATAGCAAAAAACTCAGGCTGTGGGGTTGGTGAATCGTTGTGTTCTCAGTGGAACAGATGTGGCAACATCAGCCCAGAACAGAAACCCCTGAGTTCCCTGTCTGGGGGGAGAGGGTGGCTCTTCTCCCAGATTATATTTATTTGGGCTGCTCCTTCCCTGAAAGCATTAGGAGTTAGGATTCTCTGCTGGAGTTAGGGATTTAGGAATAATTCTGAAGGGGAAAAAGCAAAGAAAAAGGTAAGGGAGGAGTGGAGGGGAATGGGAAGGGAAAACGACACAAACAGCGCTGCAGTGAACCAATATCCAACACTCAGAGGGTGGAAAGGACCTTGCTTCAGTGTGGATCTGTGAAAAATTCCATCTGGCCTCGGAGAATTGGAGTTCTCCTGCCTGACCTGTTTACCCTGGTGGATGAGCAATCCCAGGAAAGGAAAATAACCCCCTGAGAGGAAGAAGCCTCTGCTCCAGCAAACGGCCTTGTGTTTACAGGACTGGGCTCTCCAGATAAGTTGTTTAATCAGCTCCTCCTAATGAGGACAACTTAAACACAAAAAGGAGAATCTCCTTTTATATTTAGAGCGTGCAAAACGTTTCCAAATGTGCCTGGTTGGTGTTTCAGGTCTTTGAGCTGGGTTGTGGTGCTGCCTTCTTTTCCCTTTCCACCACTGGATCCTTTTTTAAGGGCTGTAAACAAAAGGGGTTAATTCCTGCAATTCTTGTGGTCTGTGGAAACCCTGCTGCTGTCCAGGACATGTTTCAGATTTATGGAATAGCTGTTCCCCTGGCCTCAGAACATGCTGGTACTTGCTGACTGCTCTCCATATAAGGGAGGAGATCCGACTTTCAGGTCCGTGCCCCTTGGAAAATCGGGGAGAAGGCAGAGCTGAGGAGTAAATCATACTGCTGGGAGGAGAAGGGATAATGAGAGCCAATACCTGATCATCCCTTTGTGTTTTGGGGTGCGTTTATTTGTGATTCTGCCCTAATTAGCAGCTCCCTAGACCACCTACTAACCTCCCAAGCTAAATTCCAAATATAAAACACACCTTGAAAGAATCAATGGAGATTATTCTAAATTGCATGCAGAGATGTTAAACAGGCTTTCATCTTTTTAATCCCCCAAAAAATACCCCTCATCATGCTGCAAAGGTGAAATCCTCTTTGCAAAGCAGGTGGTGAAGCTTGTGGAAGGGTTACCCCATTTCTGTTGGTGGTGAATTCAAGTGGGGTCACGTCTGATCCTTCAAACTTTCTGGTCAGATGCTCTGTGGCATAGTATGGAGCTGGAATGTCCTGGCTTCCAATTACTGACTTGTTTTCCTCTGCAAGGATGATGTTGAGCTTTTCAAGCTGTGTTGACTGCTGGTTTTTCTTGAGAAACCAAGATAAGGAGAATGCTCCTCACTGCTGTCAGTCTTCTGCCTGATACCGACCTGTTTGCCAAACTTGGCCTTGAGGACTTTGTCCAACTTTGTTGCTTACAGTGGTTTTGCTACAAGGTCATTTACAGATAATGAGCATGAATTTTATTATTTTTTCTTAATTCTGTCCCTTTGCTCCTAATTATTCTGTCCTGGTTCTGCTGCAGCTTCCTCTCCATTTGCGTTCACTCCCTCCCTGCTCCAGTGCCAGAGTTTCTGGACTCAGACACCCTTTGCTTTATTTCACCATGGACACTCTGGCTGGCCAACTTCAAGTATTTTATCTCCTTTCCTAATTAGTAGTATCAGGCTGAGTTGAAACATATTTCACATTACCTTACTTATATTTTGCCTGGCTGCCACCTGTTTTTCCTGGTTTCCTGCTGCTCCTTTCCCATGTGCTTGGCTCTTAAGATGACTCTGCCATACCTCAATTCTTGGGAATTGATTTTTTTTTTTCCAAGCTGAGTTCATGAATTACTGTGTCAGCTGTTTGCACTGAGTTAGTTAATGTATATTTGTCTGCCCTCTGCCAGGCCAGTTTGTTTGGAATTCCTTGTTCCCCCTTTTTCTGTTACTAACTTGGAGATTTCTGCTTCCACACATCTTTTTTCTGCTGAATTTGGACTGCAGGTGATTGACCTGTACAGCATCACCTCCCCAGGCTCTGCCAAACATCTTCAGTTGCCAGCAGAAAGCTTTTACACACCAAGGCCCAGTTTGATCTGTATTTAATAATAATTTCCCAAAAAAAAAAAAAAAAATCCCCACCATTTCTCTCGGTTTGGCTTTTCCCTCCCTCTTCCACAGGTGGTTTTTGTGCTTTTGTCCCTTCCCCACTGCTCTCCAACCTGTTCTGAAGTGCTGGGATTTCCTGCCTGCTGGAGTCAGCGTTTGTGTCCGTGGTCTCAGCATCCTCAAGACTTTTAGGGGAAATCTTGGAACCCGTTTGAACCCCAAGAGGCACATCCCACTGTTGTGACCCCCAAGACTTCTGCTGAAAGCTCAGAATCAGCAGATCCCAACCTGGAAGTGTTCAGCTCCCAGGATGGCTTTGCAATGTTCTCCCTGGCTGCATTTGTGTCACTGTGGCTGCTGCTGTCAGCTCAGCCCCAGCACTGACAAAGCACTTTCTGTCCTTGTCAGTGAATTTTGGCACTTCAGCCAGCAGTGGAGCTGGGCTGGGCTCTCCCAAGGCTGATTCCTTGCTCCTCATGTTTCTCCTGCATCCCTGGGGACCCATTTGACCCCCACTTTGCTATAAAAATCCAGTGTTTCGTGTTTCCCTGCGTGCCTTTGCAGAAGCTCCAAAACTGGCAGCACAGCTCAGAGTGTGTCAACACTTCTCCTCTTGCAAGAGAAGTCCCAATCCATGAAGAGAAATACCTGGCTATGAAGTTTCAGGTCACCCTGGGGGTCAATGCTCTCTGGTGCCACTGGGAAGCAAATTCCAGCCTTTTCCCCTCTCTCCCTCTGCAGCTCTCCAGCAAACCTTGGCCAGTCCTTCCCCTTCAGGAGTGAGAAGCTCCCTGCAAAAACAGGCTGTCCCAGGAGCCATCTCTGGTGGTTTTGAAATCCTCAGTGATTTATCCAAAAAGAGAGGGGTTTCATTTGATGGTTCTGTGAGCATCTGCCACAGATTAACTCCTCTCTTTGTTTCCTAAATAAAATGCCAGTTCTTGCAGCTACGCTGCCCATTCCCTGGGGCCTCACTGATTGTGGGCATGGACAGAGAATCCCAGAATGGTTTGGGAAGGGACCTTAAGGATGATCTGATTCCAGTGCCCAGTGGGGCTGAGATGGGAGAAGGGAAGCCCAAACTTCTCTAGCACACTCAAGCTCCAAGGACTCCACATCCAGTTTGTTGTTCCTGCTCATTTTATGGCTCTTCCAGTATCTCCAGAAAGTCAGGATTTCATCTCAGACCACTCCAGGTCTGTGCTCTTCAAGGACAGCTCTGTCTCACCATTCCACTGCTCCTTTCTGGTTTTCTCTTCCTGTTCCTCTGCCTGCAAAGCTCAGACTGGTTGGAAACCAAAGCCATGGGAAGAGGGAAAGGAGAGAAACTCTGCTGACTTTGGATTTGTGGTCTCTTTCACCTGCTGGTGTCTTTCCCACTTTCCCAAAGCTAAAGTTGTGCTGCCACCAGAGAATCCCAGAATGGATTGAGTTGGAAAGAGCCTTAAATCCCATCTCATTCCACCCCTGCCATGGCAGGGACACCTTCCACCATCCCAGGCTGCTCCAAGCCCTGTCCAACCTGGCCTTGGACACTTCCAGGGATCCAGGGGCAGCCACAGCTTCTCTGAGCACCCTGTGCCAGGGCCTCCCCACCCTCACAGCTGTGAATTTCTCCTCAGTATCTAAACTAAACCTCCTCTTGTGAAACCTGGCCGTGGTTTGGAGCGGGGCTGCCCCAACCCCTGCCCTCTGTCACTGTGAGTCCAGCTGGGCAGGAACAGCCCCCCCAGCTCCTGGGACAGGGCTTTCCTGTTGGAAATGCAAAATGGCAAAAAAAAAAAAAAAGCTTCTGAAAGATGAGAAGAGCCAAAACATGCACAGATGTTTTATCTTCCCACCTTTCCATCCCACTCCTGCTGTGCTGAGCTGAGAGTCCAAATGAAGAACATCCATACTTTGAGTCTTACAATGCCAGTGTCCTGCTCTGATGACTTTCCAGGATGAAATTTTATTATTTTATTACTGCAGGATTTGTCAGAAATTTTCACATGTGTAATTACTTTTAAGTGACCAGTACTGAAGTTTAAAAATAACTACTTTCAGCTTTGCTAGAAGCACTTTCAGTATGGAAATTTAAGTTAAAAGTAATTTGCAAAGAGGGACAGACCACTTCCAAAACTCCACTTTGTAGAACAAAGGGGAAGGGTTTTAAACTAAAAGAGGAGAGACTTAGATTGGATATTAGGAAGGAATTCATGGCTGGGAAGGTGGGGAGGCCCTGGCACAGGGTGCCCAGAGAAGCTGTGGCTGCCCCTGGATCCCTGGAAGTGTCCAAGGTTGGATGGGGCTTGGAGCAGCCTGGGACAGTGGAAGTTGTCCCTGCCATGGCATGAGATGGGACTGGATGGTTTTCAAGGTCCCTTCCAACCCAGACCATTCTGCAATTCCAAGATTCCATCTTCCAGTTGCTTCTTTACAGCCGTTTGTTCCAGCAACCCCACCACTACATTCCACCAGTGTTTTCCCAAATAGTTTCACAGCTTCTGGGCTCCGTGCTTTGGACAAGGTGAGATCCTGTTGGAAAAGCAATCCTGAAGGATCTGGGATGTGTAGCACTGCGTGCTCTGCAGGGAGGGCTCACACTGAGACAGCAGCTGAATATTTTGTGTTTCCAAAGCCTGTTCAGATGGGGTGTCTCTGTCTCTTGGCAAACTCCTTGGGAATTCTCCTTTACGCCTTCCAGGCTGCCCCTCCTCGCATGCAACTGAGTTTTATTTTTGTATAAAACTGAGGTATTAAAAACCAGCAGGAGATGGGAAGGGAGGTGAGGCTGCTTTGTGGTGGCTGCAGGAAAGGGAAGAGGGCAGAAATGTTTCTCCCAGCGCGGCGCGTTCCGCTGTCACGGATCCACCTTCGCGTGTGAGACGCCACATCTGCCCGGGGAGGGGAGCAGGGGGAGACAGCCCAGGCAGGAGAGGAGCTGATTAAATCAAGGAGAAGTTTGGCAGCGCTGGGGAACAGCCTGATGTGGATCAGGCAGCACGTGTGCAACACATGTCAGAGCTTGATGTTCCCAGCCGGAGCCGTGGGCGCGCACGGAGGGCAGGGAGCAGGATGGGAGCCACGGAGCTCCCTCCCACCAGGGCTCAGTTCCGCCCACAGCACCCATGGAATCCTGGCTGGTTTGGCTTGGAAGGGACCTTAAAGCCCATCTTGTTCCACCCCCTGCCGTGGCAGCGACACCTTCCACTGTCCCAGGTTGCTCCAAGCCCCAATGTCCAACCTGGCCTTGGACACTTCCAGGGATCCAGGGACAGCCACAGCTTCTCTGGGCACTCTGTGCCAGGGCCTCACCACCCTCACAGGGAAGAATTCCTTCCCAATATCCCATCTAAACCACTCTCCTTTTTCTTCAAAACCATCAGCCTTTGTCCCACCGATTATTCTTCTCTTATTCTACTCACCTGAGCAAAGGAACTCACCCAAACCGTGGCCATCTCAAGGCTTGTCCTGGTGGGACTGAACTCCTCCAGTGACCACACTTGGCCCAGGCATAGTTCTGCAAGGCAGCTCATGTCCTGGCAGCTTAGGTGGGATCTCTCAGAGCCCACAGCACAATCTGTGGGAACTGGGAGATCCCATCTAAGCACTAAGATCCCACCTAACACTGGAAGAGTCCAGAGAACTGCTGTTCCCAGGGAAAAAGTGACAGGACAAGAAGAAACAGCCTCAAGTTGCACCAGGAGAGGCTTAGACTGGATATTAGGGAAAATTTCTCCATGGAAAGGTTTGTCCAGCCCTGGCAGAGCTGCCCAGGGCAGTGGTGGAATCTCCATCCCTGGAGGGATTTAAAAGCCATGTGGATGTGGCACTTGGGGACATGGCTCAGTGGTGGCCTTGGCAGTGCTGGGGGAATGGTTGCACTTGACCTCAGAGGGGTTTTCCAACCTAAACAATTCCATGATTCTGAGCCTGTCCCGGCCTTGCTGCACTATCTCCAGCCCATTTCCAGTGGGCAGCCTCTGAGGAGCAGCTGATTCCTGTCCCAGAGCCACCTAAACCCAGACACTGATGGATTGCTTAATCCAGAAGAGGCTGATGTGACAGCTCCCACCCAGCATCTCAGGATGCTTTCTAGGGATTATTCACTTCCCATGTCCTGGGGCTCCCTGAGAGTTTCAGCTTTGACATCTGCAGCCACAGAGCCTTGAGGGGAAAAAAAAAAAAAAAAAAAAAAAAAAAAGTGAGGTTTCACTGCTTCTTCCTGCAGTGAGTTTTGATTCTGAATGGCCTCAGGCAGTGCCTGGGGATGCCTGGGAAATCTGCAGCCCCTGTCAGTCCCCAGCCCTGCAATGCGTCCCCAAAGAAAAGCAGAGTCATATGGATTTTGCAGCAAACGTTTTGCCAGTTTCTACTTCTCCTTCATAATCCTGATGGCATTCTTGGACTCCTTGGGCTCAGGATTTATGGGGACATGTTCCCAGCCTCCTGGGGGAAGCAGGAGCTCTAGCTGCAAGCTGTTCCTGGGTAAGGATCAGGCTGCTCCTGGGTTTATCCTGTGCTCTCAGGAGAAGCTGTGTGTGGAATCTGAGCAGGGATGGATTTATTTTGTGCACCAGTTACATCTGCAGTGCTCACTTGTTACTCCACAGCCAAAGCTGTGTTTAAATCAGGCCTTTTAAAGCCTAAAACCTGCTGCAAAATTTCCCCCTCTCCAAACAATTTAGTTAATTAACCAGCTAACTCAGCTCTGGCTGGCTCTCCCTGCAAATGCCCCATCCTAAACGAGATTTTTCTTTAGATTTGGATGAAATGCAATGATTGAGTCACGATTTTTTTTTTTCCCTGGCTGGGTTGCCGGAGCAGGGAATGTTGCTCACAATACTGGCTGTTGCCATATGCTTTTTTCATCAGCTTAAAGGGTGCAACTTTCTTTTTTGCTTCCCCCTCCACTGACTCACTCCCCAAATATGTTTCTGGTTAGGATGCCTTGTGACTTCTTCCTGACATAAGGTTTTCTAGTTTGCAGGCAGCTTTGGGAATTGTCTCTGTGAGTTCTGAAAGGTCCCAGCTCCCGGGAGAAGTGTCCTGGAGAGAAGGAGCAGCAAGATGCAAACCTGGAGTTCGGGTGCTTGCAGCCTTTGGGAGCTCTCCTGCTCCAGAAATGGTTTTCCAGAAGCCTGGAAGTCCCACTCCGATGCCCTTTGCGTGAGGAATGTTGTGCCTGGGGAATGCCTGGGGGAATTGTGAAGAGATCTCTCTTCTGGAGGCTGTGCAGAGCCAGGATTTGGACTGGATGATCCTTGTGAGTCCCTTCCAGCTCAGGATATTCTGTGATTAGGTGAACTTGGCCTTTTATCTGTTTGCTTTCAGGAATGCTGTGAGTGAAGGAGGAGAATGCTGCCTGTGAAGGGACAGACAGTCTTGTCCCTCCTGGAATTCCTTTAAGGCCTTGCCTTCAGGCCACCATTTGCTGACCCCCAAGACTTCACCACTGATGCCAAATTCTCTTGGAAAAGGTGAGTGGGAAGCCATCCCTGTCTCCTAACATCCCACTGGGCAGCTCCCATCACATGGCAGAGGGAAGGAAACAGCTCCCCCCAAAAAAAGAGGCTACAAATCATTCCAGTGGCACTTCCTGAACCTGACCCTGCACCTGTGAGCGTGGAAGTGGCTGTCTCAACACCAGTGTCCCCCACACTTGAGGATGTGCATCCCAAAGTCCTCACAGCCCAGGAGATGCCAGAGTCTGGGAAGAAAATCCTGCCTCTCCTCCAGCTGCAGGAACTGAGATGCTGAGAGTTAAGTGGCTGGCCTGAAGCCAGAGTGCCTGGAAATGAGCCCAAATCTTCCCTGTGTTAGCTGGGATATGACCCTGCAGCATTCCCTGCCCTGCTGGAAATGTCACCCATGATCTCTGGAGCAGTTATCCTGCAAAGAACATCTCCTGCCTTTTTTTTTTTTTTCCCTTTTGAAATTGCTTTTCCTCATAGGACAACCCTTATCTGTTTGATCTTGTGGGATGCAGGAGGGCAGGAACACACCAGCCTCTCTCTTGTAGCACTTCTCATTTCTTACAGCCTTGCCTGGAAAGTTGACTCTGGGTTTCTCCACCCTGGGAATGTTCTAGAGAAAGTTGTTCCAGCTGAGTGACTCTCCAGCAGCGACTCCACACCACCCTGGGTGTGGGTTGGTGGCAGAAGACACGTGAGGACACAGCAGGGTGGCCCTGCCTGATCCTGGCACCTCTCCCAGGGAAAAGAAATTGGGATTCTCATTCTCCCTGCACCTCCTCCAAACGTGGAAGCTGCTCCTCCCTGTGCCACCCGGGATGTCTCCTGCCACGACCACAAGCAGGCTGGGTGTGGAAGGTGGCAGCTGTGGTGTCACCTGCCAAAGCCACCTGAGATGCCAGTGCTGCTCCAGGATTTGGGTTCTCCTAAGGAGGGGCTCATTCTGCTGGACAGCAGGTCCCACCTTTGCACTGGGATCTCTTCCAGGAAAGTCATCTATGACCAACCCTCCTCTCCTTGGAGATCCAGGAGTGAATCCTGCAAGATGCTGCCTAATTTCCATGTGATTTGATGGAACTTTGGGGGTTTTACTGTAGGTTTTTTTCCTTATTCTTTCCAGTGCTGCTATCACTGTTTTTTCTTGTCCTGGCTCTGTCACCATTCGGTGTCATTGCTTGGGAGATGGAGGAGGCAGAGGTGTTTCCATGCAAGGAACAAATGTTGGAATGACCCATCCTTGTTCAGCTGGCAGCATCTCCAGTGTCCCAAACACACTGGAGAGCTGGAAACAAAGCCTGGCCACTCCACAGCCCTGCAAGGAAAGACAGGGACCAGAAACTTGGAAAAAAATTCTCTGACAGTACAACCTCATGGATTTTCCCTTTAAGAAAAAAAAAAAAATCTGGATGTGTCAGGATTTTGGTTGTTGGTTGGGGTTTCCCTAAAGCAGCCAGTGCTTGGTGCAGAGAGCTCTGTGAGCCAAGCAAGGTGATAAATCCCTGACTGTTCATCACCTGACATTCCAAGGTGGGAGAGCAGCAGAGGTCTGGCTTGGGATCCCAAAGTTTTCCAGTGCCCCCTGTCCATCCCTGAGAAGGTGGCACTGAATCTCCTGCTTGTTGCTTCAGTTCCTGGTCCCCAAGGAACTTGCAGATCCCAGCTGAAAGCATGACATCTGTCTTGGGGAATAACCACCCTCCATTCTGATGGGACAAAGGGTGATGGTTTTACACCGCCAGAGGGCAGGGCCAGATGGGATATTGGGAAGGAATTCTCCCCTGTGAGGGTGGGGAGACCCTGGCTCAGGGTGCCCAGAGAAGCTGTGGCTGCCCCGTCCCTGGAAGTGTTCTACGCCATGTTGGTCATGGCTTGGAGCAACCTGGGCTAGTGGAAGGTGTCACCCATGGCAGATGGGGAACGAGATGGGATTAAAGGTCCCTTCCAACCCAAACCCTTCCAGGATCCTACAACTCCATGACCTCTGCCACAGTGACCTCTTCTCACCTGAACCAATTCCCCCCTCTGGGGCATTGCCCTTCCCAAGAGCTTCCTGATGGCCTGTTAAGCCACTTCAGAGCACTGACCTGATTTTCTCCTTGTCTCCAGGATGTTTCCTATCCTGCTGCCACGGGCCTTGGCTTCTCCTCCCACCCTCCCACGGCTGCAGGGCCGCGTCTCGCAGCACATTCCTCCGATCGGAATCTCCGCCTCGCTATCTAAGGAGCTGAAGGATATTTCCAAGCCAGCCCTGCCAGAAAATACTGGCATCCACCTCCATCTCCCGTCCTCCTGCACACACATCCAGCTCCTCAAGCGCTCTGATTCTCTGCCATGTTTAAACAGCTATCACTGACAGGCAGCTCTCCATCCAGCAGGTTATTTTCTTTCCTGGCTGGAGGGTGTTTTTCCCCCTTTTCCAAGCCCCAGCTGGTTCCTGCAGTTTCCTCTCCTAGTGACTGGGTTGGACTCTTCCTGCTGAGTGTCCACGTTGAGATTTACCTGCAAGTGGGACTGGAGCAAGGCTGTGCCTGGCATTAACTTCAACCCACCTTTGCAGAGAATCACAGAATCACAGAATGGGTTAGAAAGGACCTTAAAGATCACCAGGTTCCAGTCCTGCCACCAAGGGCAGGGCTGCCACATGAAGCTGGAATGAAGCTGTTGCAGCTCCAGCATCCTCCAGTTCAAGCAACGAGCTGCCAAAATGTTTTTCTGGACAGAGAAGGTGGGAGAGCCCTGCTGGCACAGAATGGACACTGTGACCACCCAGGACCCCTGTTTCTGGCTTTTAAAACCCTCTGATGGTGGGGTCACTCCTTCACTCCCTCACACCTGAACAGCCTCCCCAGAGAGCCAGTCTGAGTCTTTCTCCAGGTGATCTGTCCATTGCTTTTTGCCCATCCCCTGTGGAAAGGCAGAACAGGGCATTTCCTCCCTCTTCCATCCTGAAGATGTTACCATCATTCTTTCTTTCTCTAGGGTAAACAGCCTGAATTCTTTCAACCTTTCCTCACTGGTCACTCTCCTGTCCCACCAGAATCTGCTGAGGAACTGGGACTGGGGGTCCTCAGTGGGGCCCTCCATGAGCCCACCTTACCCTCATTTTGCAGGGAATTTTTGGGGCTGTACCAGGAGCACCTTGGCTTCAGGTACCTTCCAGGAGCTCACAAATCACCTCCATTTTATGGGATTTGGGGGATTCCCAAAATGATTGCCCATTCCCAGCCAGCTAAGAGCCCAGCTCCCTTTCCTAGGGGAGCTGCTGATCAGAAAGCTCTGCTCAGAGACGAGGTTCATCCCACCCAGCTGATTCAATAACATCGACCTTATTAAACCACTCTGCCCTGCTCTGTCTCTATTTTTCCAGCACTAACTGCATTATCATCCCGCTCGCATCCGATCTTTCCGGTGGAGGCTGGAGCTGGAAAAGCACAAAGCCGTGCAGCTGTCTGGGCATCATCCATCTCCCCCTTCCCCCAGCACAACAGGTTCCCGAATGTGCTGCAGCTTTTCAGGGCATCTCAGGTGCCTGAGGAGCAAATAAAAGGTATCAAGCCCTTCCATAGATGGATTTGTGTTCTGATTATGTTCCCCAAATCCCTTTTTTCAGCTCAGAACAGCTCTCTCAGGGCCGAAGCGATCCAGGTGGGGAGATGTGGGTGTGACCGGGAAATCTGAGCTCGGTGCCCATGAGGGCACAACCCCCCTGTTTCCCTGCAGCCTCCTAGTGTTGATTTCCCTTCAAAAGGAAGCAATTTGGGGTTATTTTTTAACCAACGCTGCACTCAGGGGCTGTTGTGCTTTTTCACAAAGCGAACCACCCCAGCCATCCTGGGCATCCCTGCTCCAGTCGGGATCTGCATCCTCAGGGGTTGTAAGTCCCTGCCATGTGTCCAGCCTGGACTTCTCCATCTGGAAAATGGGAGAAAATTGCTGTGATTCCCTTGGCTGCAGCCATTCATTGCAGGATATGATCAGGGAAATTGGGTGACCTGTGCTCACACACACCCCCAACACAGCAAGAAGTGCCAGGATATAGAATCCCAAAATCCCAGAATGGTTTGGGCTGGAAGGGACCTTAAAGACCATCTCACTCCAACCCGCCTGCTATGGGCAGATATCATTGGGTTTGGTTAAAAATAAGACAGCAGAGATTTGGGGGGTGGGGGCTGGAGAGCCCCATGGAGACCCCAGTGAAGAGGTTGTAGGGGTCAATGCTGAGTTGCTCCCCCTGGATCTGCGACTTAGTATCTGGGGCAAATTTGGGTGCCTCACACAGGGTGAAAGTGTCTTTCTCCATCAGGGCTGTGCCCCCAGACGCCCCACGGAGCCCCGTGGTGTCGGTGCTTTGCTCAGGTACCTGTTATCAGCCTGCTCTCACAGAGCCCTGATGTGGGAATCGATAAAAACTCTCCTTCTGTGCTTTTCGGTCTTTGGCAGCGCATGAGCAAAGGCAGCCACAGCCCAGCAGCTCCGTCCTTGGTGCCCTCCTCCTCTCCTCCTCCTCCTCTCCTCCTCCTCCTCCTCTCCTCTCTCCTCCTTCTCTCCTCCTCCAGCCCGGCAGCTTCCCGCAGCAGGGGTGGGATTTATCCGGAGGGTGTGATTTATAGGACAGGTGCGATTTATGGGTCTGCTGTTACACTCAGGGGGGTTTTGCAGCCTTGGAGAGCTCCCTGCACCTGTGTGGCTTGCTTCAAGTCCCTTATTCTCGAGGTTTTGGATGTTTTGGGATCAGGCAATGGGAACAAGAGGTGGTGTTTCTGCTGCCAGCCTCTCCTTCCTTCTGGCTGGGCTTGGGGGGCAGTGGACCCCATCCTTAGGGAGCTCGAGGCCACATGGGTCCTTCTCAGGATGGCACATGAAAGGGAGGTGTGGGATTTTGGGGGATAATGTGTCCACAAGTGTGTCTCAATGCTCCCCATGTCTGGAGCTGCTCCCATTCCTCTCCCTGAGCTGATGCTGTCATACCCCTGGTCATGGGGATGAAGAACAAACCCAGCTCAGGGCATTTTTTGGGGCTGTGGGGTGGGGACAGGGCCCTGGCACCAAGTGGGTTAATGGTGGAGCCAGCATGGAACATCTCAGTGCCATCTAAAGGGGATGAGTGGCCCAGGCTGGGGCTTCTGGGGGTTCCATAGTAGGAAAATCCATCCCCATCCTCATGTCCCTTTAGCACCACTGGGGCTTTCCTTCTCCATTCCACAATTTTAGGATTTTTGCCAAGCTCCAGAGCAACACCAGAGCGCATCCATAGAGTGGGAGTTGTCCAGCGTGTCTCAGGGATGCCCCAGGCCTCAGTTCCCTAAAAAAGCCTGTCAGACCAGCTTCACCTCCCCCTCAGAGAGGGAAAACTGATGGGCTGGGAGCCAACTTCCAGAACCGTTGGGGAGGGAAGAGCTGGGGCTGGGGAGATAACGGGATGTGTCGGTGCCAGGGCTGGGCTGATGCTGCAGCACTCGCTGGTGTTGGCTGTGGGGCTGGCCCTTTGGGTGCTGGGGACAGTTTTCCTCCCCTCTTTCACCACCTGGGAGACCTGCAGGGTGCTGAGTGCCACGGGGTGAGTCCCCACAGCTCCACTTCCCATCAAGTGGCTTCCCCCAAAAGGGTCTGAAGAGCAGCTGTGAATAATTGATGCTGGAATTTGGGGATTTTTAATTTTTTTTCCCTCCAGTAAATCACTCCCACATAGATGTTTCCCTCTATCTGCCCAGAGAAATGTCAGATCCATCAGATGAATTACTTGGGATTTTTGATGTTTCTTCTTGCTGACTAACAGTGGATAAATGATTCAGGGTGTTACTTCTGACACCCCAGAGTGACCAGCCCCAGGGATGGTGATTGAGTGTTGCCTGACATTTGGATTTTCTTTGAGCCCCAGCTCCATGGAAGAAGTCCAGCCTCCAGCCTGGACTTGGCATTTTTAAAGGCAGAAGAATAGGAGGCCTTCTGGAGGTGGAGAAAAGCCAGAACTGGAGTGGCAAAGGCTCAAAAAATCTGATGGACAATAGAAAGTGGTTTAATATGTTGCATATTGTGGGAGAAGAGGGGGTGTGGGAGATATTTGAGCCTTTGGGCTGGATGGAGGCAATGGTCCAACATCCCTGAGGGTTTTGGAGATGTCTGAAAGATGGATGTGGACAGCAGCACCTGAGAGGGACAAATTCCTTCATCCCTGTGCAGCATTTACCACAGGAAGTCACAAGGTGAGGATGATGAGTGGTCCCAAAACCATCAGTCAGGCACAGGTGATGGAGAGGAAGATCAGCAATGGGAGGGATTCCTGGGCATGGCTCTTGGGAGACACTCAGGCACCAGGCAGGGGAGTGCAGGGACATTTTGCAGGGATATTTTGCAGCCCTGGAAATGAATCGGCTTTTAGGAGAATTTACCTGGGATTTATCCAAATTCTCCATCATATGGATTCAAGTGTTCAGCTGACAACTCCCTTTGGTTCAAAGCGATGTTTTAGGATGCTCTAGAACCTGCCAGCCCTTCCAGAAGGACACAAAATTCAAGGACACTCCTGACATTGGAGACAACCGACCAGAAAACAATTTGGGGCACGTTGCTTCCTGTGTGGGCCACAGCAAGTGTCACACTCAGTGGAGGTCACTCCTGGCAGCTGAAAACATCAGAAGGACACAGAAAAAGGCTAAAAGATAAATGATAACACAGAAATTAATGTCAGCAGGAAACCAGTGCCTGACAGAGGCTCAGCCAGAGAACCAGCAGAGTGCTGTTATGAAGAGCTGATTGCAGAAGAGAAAACCTCCCAGCCGGAGGCTTTGAGAGCTTAATTAACCCAAATACCTGGAAAGAAGGTGAACAGGGGACAGAGAAGAGCCCTGCAGGGAGGTTTGTCCTGCAGCACAAGCCTGGCAGGCTCCAGTGCATCGTGGCTGATTTCAGGAACTAGAGGCAGGAAAGTGAGAGGGGAATTTGTAGCTGTAGGGCCTCGAAACCTCAGCTTGACTTGCCAAGGAGGAGGCACCTCAATCCAGCTTTGTGCCTCTTACCTCAGTGCAGCTATCTCTTGCAGCCTAGGATTTATTCCAGATGCTGCCAAGAAAAGCTGTGAATGCCCTGGAAATGTTCCAGGCCAGGTTGGACAGGGCTTGGAGTGACCTGGTCTATGGAAGGTGTCCCTGCCTATGGAAGGTGTCCCTGCCCATAGCAGGGGGAGGTAGAGATTATTTTTAAAGTTCCTTCCAACCCAAACTATTCCAGGATTCTGTTCTGTGATTCTGTAACCTTTGGGCATGAAGGACCAGGCTGGATGGTTGTGACAGTGTTGAATCTTGGTCCCTGGCTTCATCCCATGTGGCCTTGGCCATCAGAAAAGGGGCATGGACAAGGACATGGAGTGACAGGATGAGGGGAATGGCTTCCCACTGCCAGAGGGCAGAGTTAGGTGGGATATTGGGATGGAATTCCTGGCTGTGAGGGTGAGGAGGCCCTGGCCCAGGGTGGCCAGAGAAGCTGTGGCTGCCCCCTGGATCCCTGGAAGTGTCCAAGGCCAGCTTGGACATGGCTTGGAGTGACCAAATCACAATCACAACCTACAAAGAGTAAACCTCCCCATCTCCTGTGCCTCCTCAAGATCCTCATCACAAATATCCTTCATCCTTTCATTAGGGAATACTGTATTAACTCCATGCATGACCCAGGTGGTGACACATTTGTAGGACATGGAGCCACGACAGCATCATTGCTCTGCCTTTACATCCAGAAAATATGAGAGCCACGTCATGTGGATGTTTCTGAAATGACAAAATCAGGGAAGAACGAATGTGGCCAGGAATAAACAAGGAAGCAGAGTTACCCAGCATGTTTCCTTTGCCAGGAGTGTGACCTTGTCCCTGCTGGGAAATGGTCATTTGTGAAAAGGAAGCCTTGGCTGCCTCCAGAAGACGCTTGGAGGCGAAAGGGGATGAAGAGGTGGGGGATTGGAATGAGATGATCTTTAAGGTCCCTCCCAACCCAAACTATTCTGCAATTCCATGATTTTGTGAAGTAAAGAGCTTGTAAACCCCATGTGAAGAGTGGTACCAGTGGCAGTGGTTTGGAGGGGAAAATATGGGCTGGGAAGTGTTGGAGACACAAAAAGTGGAAGGAATACCAAGCATCTGCATTTCTCCTTTTTGGATGGATTTTTTCTCTGAAACTTCATCTTTTTTAAGAAAGAAGCTGCAGACAGGGAATATCAAGACCCAGGTGAAGCAGAGAGGTGACAGGAGCCCTCTCACCACCAGGTCAGCACGTTGTGCTCAGAGCATTTGAGGAAACAGCATTTGTTTACACAGAGATTCAGGGAATTTCTGTCTCTGTGTATGGAGACAGGCCAGGCACTCAGTCCTGTTGCTTTCCCAGCTCCAGTCACCCAGCAAAGGCACTGAGTTGCAGAGTTCCATGGCTGGTCACCCTGGGAAGAGCCAGTCTGACCGGCTTGCCTGGAGCAGCCGAGCAGGAACACAGGCAGAAAACGCCAGCTGCTTTCAACAACTGCCCATAACATTTAAAAACCAAAATAGAGGTCACGAGCTAAAATAAAAAAAAAAAAAGAGACAAAACAAATTGGGGACAGGGATATTGTCACTCAGCTTCACCGCTGGTTTCCCAAGGATGCTCACGAAGCCATTTCACTGGAAAAGTATCCTGGTTTCCAGGAAGAAGGGACAGATGGGCTGGGAGCTGCGGAGTGGGCAGGTCTGGTAGGTATCATCTCAACCCCGATGGAAGCAGCCATGCATTTCGGCACCTTATTTGGCTATTGCTGCTGGTAGGGAGCGAGGACTCGTTGCAAACAGTGGGAAGAGCCCTGGGGATGCTTGGCTGGCTCTGACGCAAGAGCCGCGCCGGTGCATTTTTGACCTTGCTTTGCCTCTCGGCCGAGCACTGCAGCTCAGGGAGCCTCTCCCTCCGCATAGGAAAGGAGCCCCCGGGATGGAGAGGGCAGGGAGAGGGGTTTCCTCAGGGAAAGGGAAACTCTGCGAGAGGGCTCAGGAGCAGAAGGAGCCGGCAGCCTTTCCTCAGCGTGCAGCCAGCTGTACTAAAAGGTTACCAGCTCCGCGGGGCCGTGTCCAATTGCATCAGCTGGGAACCTCGTCCAACACGCCGGGCCGAGAGTAACCCTTTCTATTTATTGCCCTATTGTTTGAGGCTGGAGGAACACGGAGATACCATCTGGGAAAGCTTTGTTGTTACAGACCGGCTTTTGCCTGCGCTCCAGAGTCACCCTCTAAATCACTCTGCGGCTTCCACATTTGGGGGGATGGAATGGGGGTTCCTCTGGCCAGGGATTGAGGCCCCAGGAGGGTTTGAGGGGGGAGGTCACCTGCTGCAGCGTCACCCAGTTTCCCTCTGGCAGCATCAGCCACGTTAGCAAAAACCCTTGGATAAAACCTGGCTAAGTCTGCCCAGAGTGACCTCAGGAAAGGTTTAATGACTTTTAAAGATATTAAAGGTATATCAGATATTAAAGCAGAGGAACAGCCTTTATAAATATCTCCATTATAACAGCAAAGTGAAACGTGGACAAATTTTACCATCCTGTTAAGAAGTTTTGTTGCCTGTATGGTGCCAAAGCAACCTGGTCTAGTGGATGCTGTCCCTGCCCATGGCAGGGGGCTGGCACTGGAAGGTCTTTAAGCTCCATTCCAACCCAAACCATGCCATGATTCCATGGTCCTAAAGCTCCCACCACCCTTCACTGGGAGTGTGGGAATGGTGTTCACAGAGACAGTGCTGGGCTGTTTGGCAGAGCCATCCCCGAGGCTGCCAGGGTGCGCACAGCTTTGCCGGGATGTGACTTCCCATCACCTGGCACGGGGCAGGATACATCCACAGCGCTGGAGCTCCAACCAGAGCCCCTTCCGCATGTTGGATTTTCAGGAAGCGCGGTTGCTTGGCGGGATGTGTGTATCACTGGGTGGAGGAGCTACAGGAAGCGGATAATATTTTTTTTTTCCTCCATTTGTGCCGGTTCAGACCCTTTTATTTAAAGACAGTTCCCATTTCCCATATTCACACAGATTATGAGGATGGAGGGAACCAACCTATCTCCCAGCCTCAACGGGGGCACGGGCTACTACGCCAAGGTAGGGTTTTGCCGAACGGGAAGGATTTTTCCTATGAATTTAGGGACAGAGTTAAAAAACACCCCAAAGGGTGCAGAGTGGGCACGGCTGCGGTGGAAGCCACGCGTGTTTGGGGCGCCGAAGTTCCGGCAGCCCTCAGGGATGCTCCCTGGGCTGGCTCCCGAATTTCCCCCTCTGGATGCCCCGGGACCAGTGGCCACCAGCAGAGCAGGGCAGGACTGAGCAAAGCCGGGCCCGGCTGAGATAAACTGGGATGAGCTGAGGCGGTTTTAGGTGGGCCGGGCTGGGCACAGTTGGGCCGGGCTGAGCCGGGCCGGGCTGGGCAGAGCCAAGCCGGGATAAGCCGAGCTGGGATGAACCGGGCCGAGCCGGGATGGGCATAGCTGAGCCGGGCTGAGCTGAGCGGAGCTGTGTTGAGCCGGGCCGAGCCGGGCCCGGCACAGCCGAGCCGGGCTGGGCCGGGCCGAACCGGGACAATCCCAAACCGAGCCGGACCGATCCCGGCCGGGCCGCCCCCCGGCGATTCCCGGATGTTGGAGCGGCCCCCACTTGCTCCGTCCTTCGCTTCCATAAAAGGCCAAGGGGCCCGGCAGCCACAGGCGCGTTTTTCCTTTAATTATTATCCCCCTCCTCCTCCTCCTCCCCCCTCTGTTCCCTCCCTCCGCCTCCCGCTCTGCCCTCCCGCGCTGCTCCTCCCGCGGCGGCCCCTCAGGAGCGACGGCGGCGCGGCCCCGATCCCGCCCCACCGCGCCCCCAGCCCTGCCCCGGGGCGCGGAGCGGGCACAGCCGGGCCCATCCCGCTGCCGCTGCTGATCCCGCTCCCGCTCCGTCCGGCGCAGGAGGCCGGGGCCATGGCGCTGGACGGGATCCGCATGCCGGACGGCTGCTACGCCGACGGGACGTGGGAGCTGAGCGTCCATGTCACCGACCTGGGCCGCGACGTCACCCTGCGGGTCACCGGCGAGATCCACATCGGCGGCGTCATGCTGCGCCTCGTCGAGAAGCTCGGTGAGTGCTCCGGGACCCCCCGACCAGCCCGGCATCCTCCCAGTGCTCAGTACTGTGCTGTTAACTCCCAGCACCCTGCCCAGTTCAGTACCCAGCTCCCGGCAGCCTGCTCCAGGATTGTCCTCCAGCTCCCGGCACTCTGCTCCAGGACTGTGCTCCAGCTCCCAGCACCCTGCCCAGTGCAATGCCTGAGTAGCCCAGTTTAGCCCCCAGCACTTTGCTCCAGGATTGTCCTTCAGCTCTCAGCACCCTGACCCAGTATTCTGACCCAGTACCCTGCTTTAGCTCCCAGCACCCCTGCTCCAGTTCTGTGCCCCAGCACCCTGCTCCAGGACTATGCTTTTGTCTCCCAGCACCCTGTCCCAGCTGCCAGCACCCTCTCCCAGCACTGTGCTTCAGCTCCCAGCATCCTGCCTGAGTACCCAGTGCTGTGCTGCAGCACCCTGCTCCAGTTTTGCGGTTTAGCTCCCAGCACCCTATCCCAGTACTTTGGTTCCCAGCACCCTGCCCAGATCCCAGCATCCTGCTCCAGTACTGTGATTTAGCTCCAGCACCCTCTCCCAGTACTCTGCCTGAGCTCCCAGCACCAGGGAGCCCCCAGGTCCCCACACCCTGCCCTAACCCCCCATCCCAGCCCCCCACACCCTGCACCCTTCCAGGTTCTCCCTCTCACCTCCTCCACCAGCCAAGCTTTACCACCCCGGGCCTCAGCCCCATCCACCGGCCGCTTCACACCCAGGATTTTACACAGAGTTAGGAAACAGCTCCTTTTTCGGCTTGGGGGGGTTTGTGGGCGCTCCACAGTTCACAGCAAAACTTCATCCTGCAGTTCCGTGCGAGCAGAGCGCTCCCGAGGGCCGATCCGTGGGGTGATGTGGGCGAGGGGACCTTGGGGACACGGCGGTGTGCGGTGGCTTTGGGTGCACACCTGGACAAAGAGCCCGTTTGTCCGGGACGCGTGGGAACAAACGGGACGTGGCCAGGGCTCGGTCCCCGCCGGCAGCGGGGAGCCCGGCCCCGCCGAACCTCCTCCCCCTTGTCTCTTTATGGCTCGGCTGTGTTGATACAGCGGTGCAGCTCGGGCTGATGGCTGTAATTGCTCAAATAAAATATTAATTGCGAGGTCCCGCGCGTGCCTGCGGCTGTGGGAGTAGCGGAGCTGTCAGCTGCAGGTCCCGCTCCGCTGCGGAGCCCGCGTGTGGCTTTAAAAAGGCCCATCTTCCCCCGTGCTTAAGTTTTGATTTATTAATTATCTGGAGTCGCAGGAAGGAAGGGATGGATATAAATACGCTGGGTTTCGAAAGGAAGCGAGCGCTCACATCAAAGAGTCTCGTGCTGGAGGTAGCCTGAGCTCCCCGAAAACTTGATTTTATTCTGGTTTTCTTTTTTGCTTTAACGCTGGAGGTGCAGAAAGTTTGGCTGAAGTTGAGCGCTCTGTGGCTGGGGGAGAGGCAAACCAGCTTTCTAGAGGTGATAAAAAATCCACCCGTGAGTGAAGGAGCGATGCTGGGTGTCGGGAGATGTCGGAGCAGATCCAGGGCCGAAGCGTGTGTGGAAAGCCAGGCATGTGCGCGGGGCCGGAGCCCGGCGAGCACCTAAATTAGCTCCTGACGTAATCCATCCCCCCCTAAATGTTTGCCCGGATCCTCTCCACTTGTTAAATTAGGGATTGTATGAGAGGGAAGGAATGCGGCGGCCGCAGCAGCCTGGGGAGAGGGGCTGGAGCTCCCCGGGGGGCTGAGCCCCAGAGCCTCCCTTCCCGGGATAGTCAGATCCATGGATATCTCCGGCTGTTGCCTTCCCTTTCCCCTCGGCTTCCGTCGCCCAGCCAAGCTATACGTATTTAGTTCCTTTTAATCTTCCTGCGTGTCAGCTCTTCCAGCCCTCTCATTATTTTTATGGCTCCTTTGAGCTGCTGCCAGTTGAGCGGGGTCGGGTTGAGCAGAGCGGGGTGGGATGGGGCCCGTTCCTCATCCTCCCGTGCTCCTCAATGCCTCCCTTCATCCAGCCTCTGCGCTGCCTCGTCTCCACATTAATTCATTTTGCAATTTTTCCACATTGAAATCCTTTCCCTGCATTTTTTTAACCTCTTCCTCCCTGTCATTCCTCTGTTTAATTTCTTACTTCAACAGCTTTCAGTGTTAAAAAAAGGAATTGTTTTCTCCTGCCAAGCAGAATTTCTGCTGTGAGTTTTAAGGCAATTTCCTAAAAATAAGGTTTCCTTGCAGTTCTGTGTTTCCCTGTGGGATCCCCCAGGGGCTGTTCCACTTGCACACTGAGGGGGAAGGAAGGAAGGCGGGTCAATGCCTTGGGCTGGGGTTTGCCTGCTCCATCCTTTGAGACAAATCCTACAGGCTTTGGAAAGGAGATTTCTGTGGCCTGCCTGGAATTTCAGGGAAGTTTAGGACATCAGTGGGGGAATCTGCAGCAGATCAGCCACACTGTGGGTGTTTGGTGCTGGTAGGAGCTCTTCACCATCAGTGAACAGCGGGGGAAAATACCTTCCCTCCTCCCAGCAGCCAGGAGAACTTGGAAAAAGGAAAAAAATCTTGATTTACATCAGCATTTATTGATGCTTGTAGGAGAAAGAGTGCAGTAAATATCCTGTTGGGATGAAGCAGGAGTACACCAAAGTCTCTCCTTCACTTCAGGACTGCAGGTATCCATAAATCCCATGGGCTCTGTCCCTGCCTGCGCAGAGCGGCTGCAGTCAGACTCTTTGGGAACAGGCAATTAAAATCCGTGGCTGATGCAGGCAGGGATTGGAGGAAGCCCAAGCAGCAGATAGAGATTCTGGTAACTCAAGTGAATTGCAATGACCTGTTGGCTCCCTTGTTATTCATCACCCGCTGGATTAAGCCACTTCGTTAATTGAGCCGTGCCAAGTTCTTGGCAAAGTCATGCCTGAAAAATAAGCAAAAAAACTGCTGAGGTTTTAAGAGCAGCAGCATTGAGTTGCTCTGTGAGGGCTGGGGTCTGTAGTAGAAACTGCTGGTGCTCTCTCAGGGTTTTTTAGGAATTTTGCCACTATTGACTTACAAACAAACAAAAAAAAAAAAGCGAGGTTTAAAATCACTGGGAGTAGAGGAAGGAAGGAAGTGAACGTAGGTTATTGTTGTTGTCAACTTGTGGCTGTTTTAAACACATGGAATTAAAAAAATCCTGCATTTTTTGAAAGGCACTTGGGAGGAGCTCTGTGGGGTTTATGGAATTATGGGGGATGCTCTGTCTGGTCGTGGGAATAATGGAATAGCTGACAGAAACAGGGCAGGGGGGACAAATGGTGTCTGGCAGAGGCACAGCCTAAGACAGATGACCTAAATGTGCATTGAGCAGATTCAGAAAGTCCGTGGATAGAAGTTTTGTGATGGAAATGTGGATTTCTCTCTGGGATTCTTTACAGGCAAGATATGGGTGGCAGGCGACTCCAGCGATTTGCTGGGAGCACTGAGCACCTTCTTGGGCTTGGACCTGAGGAAAATAGATAAGTGAGTGAAAAAAACCCAGCAAGATTTGGAATTATGGGTGTCCTTCTGGACCAAAAGGGGTTAAGGATGGGTAGCGTGGTGGCATCCCTATTTTAGTGACCCGGGCTGGGCAGGAGATCTGAGGTCAATAAATGTCAGAGCAACTCCCCCTCTGCCCTCAGACAGGCAGTGATGACATCTCCTAAAGCCTTGGGGTTTTTTGTGAATTGAAGCCGGGATAAGGGTTTGTGCAACTGGTTTAACCTCCATTGTTCCCTTTGGCAGCTCCTCCTTTGTCTCCTTTGTGTCACCTGGGAGAGGGTGGGATGTCACCTGAGGACTGGCACAGGAGTTGTCCCATGCAGTTTTGGTTGTAGCACTTAAGGCTCTTTTTTAAAGTGGTTTCAGCCTGCAGATGTGTCTGAGATTCACCCCGGGGGCTCTTTTCACCATTAAATAGACTTTGCTGCGTTATCTTCCAAGGATTTCAGCTCCATTCCTTGCAAGATCAATTCTAAATATTAGTGTTGTTCTGCCTGTGAAGTCTCCTCTCCTTAATGGACCCCTGAAAGGTTTATGAATAAAACACCAACAAAGTGCAGCATCATTGATTTGCCCAGGTTTGTGTTTGAGGTTTTGCAGTGCTTATAAACACTCCAGGCCCTCGTGAGACTCGCTGGGGAATTTTTTTGCCTTGCAACTGGAATGAACTCTTGGAAACAGCTTGAGGCTATGGGAGAGAATACAGAGTCCTTGTCCCAGCTCATTCCTGTTGTAAACAGAAGGCAGGAGGAGGCTGCAGGGCTTTTCTTGTAGGTGGCTTGTTCCTTATGCTTTGGGCTTTGCTGGAATGAGGCATCCAGATCTGGGGACTCCAGCACAGGAAGGACATGGAGCTGCTGGAGCAATTCCAGAGGAGGCCACAGAGATGCTCCAAGGGCTGGAGCTCCTCTGCTCTGGAGCCAGGCTGGGAGAGCTGGGGGTGCTCACCTGGAGAAGGCTCCAGGAAGAGCTCAGAGCCCCTTGCAGAGCCTAAAGGGGCTCTCCAGAAGATCTGGAGAGGGACTTGGGACAAGGCATGGAGTGATAGGACAAGAGAGAATGGCTTTTCACTGCCAGAGGGCAGGGATAGATGGGATATTGGGAAGGAATCCTCCTCTGTGAGTGGCTGGCCCAGGGTGCCCAGAGAAGCTGTGGCTGCCCCTGGATCCCTGGAAGTGTCCAAGGCCAGGCTGGAGGGGGTTTGGAGCAGCCTGGGCTAGTGGAAGGTGTCCCTGCCCATAGCATGAGATGAGCTTTAAGTTCCCTTCCAACCCAAACCATTCCTGGATTCTCAGATTGTAGCCACACTTCCCAGAATTAGGAGTCTGAGTGTCAGTACCTGGTGCCAGGTGTGACTCAGGGCATTTCTCCAATCTGTGCCCACGATGTCACCTGGGCACCTTCATTGGGACATTCACAGGTGCTCATCTGTCCATCTGTTGCCACCTGAGATGAGAGGGATTTTTTCCTTCAAAATCAGCCCTGGTCACTCCTCAGTGTTGCTTTCCAAGTGCATGATGGCCATGAGAGGACTCCAAGTGCTGTTCAATCCTTGGGGAGCTGTTTGTGTTCCCTGTGGGGCTGGGTGCTGACAGCTTGTCCCAAATAATGTCACAGACAGGGGTGGTGGTGGCTGTGATTTGGTCAGGCACTGACCCTGCACCAGAATTCCCTGGAAAATTTCTTCCCAAGCTTTTAAACAGTAAAACTTGCACAGCTGGCAGGTGGTGGGATGGTGAGCACAGAGGGGAATCTGACACCTGCTGAGCACCAAAGTCCTCCTGCTCCAGATCCAGGCAGGATTTTGGGCTGTTCTGTGTAGGAATTGGTACCTTGCTGGATGCTTCCACTTCAGCACCATCCTCAAGGACACCAGCAGAGCTGCTCCCATTCCCTGCATTTCCAGATTGCCACTTGATTAATCCCTTGTGGCCTGTGCTGATCCTCACCCTCCAAACAGCACCTTTTTGGTGACATCTAAGTGACAAAGTGCCAGTGCTGAGGGCACACCCCCCAGCCATGCACACTGATCTGTGTGAAGGGCTGGCTCAAGCCTTTACATCCAGCTTTGGACTCCAGAAGCTCCTACATGGGCTCAGATTGATTGTGGCTCAGATAAAGTCCTCTTTGTGAGCCTGAGTGGAATACTCAGCTGAGCTGCCAATGACAGAGGAATTCAGGGTGGGGGGAGGTAAAAGCCACATAAAGGCAGCTCCAAACTGCAGTCACAGCAATTAATATTTGTACTCAGAGCGGTGATGATTCTTTCAGGGCCAAGACAATTTAGATTTCATTTTTATTATTTTTTTTTTTTTAATTCTGTCACTGATTTGGCTGGAAAGTGCCTGGCAGAGCTCGCAGGTCCTGGTGGGAGGGGAAGGAGATTGGGGTGGGAGGTGGTGGTGGTGTTCTGCAGATCCCAGAGCCTGGGTTTGTCACACCACAGACAGGAAATTGTTGGGTTTGCTGCTCCTACCCAGCCCAAATCAGTAGTTTCCTCTTCCAGCTCCCTCAGGTTTCGATTTGACCTAAGGCACATGGGAAAGCTGGTGTGGGCAGCCGGAAAATCATAGAAATCATCGTATTCACACACTTCCTCTTTTTTTAAATGCTTTTTTTTCCTTTCCCTTTTTCTTCCATTTTTTCTCTCCATCAGGGCTTATGTTTCACCCAGGCATCTGCTGAGTCTGTCTAAACCATGCAAAAACTCAACGAAATTTTACTCAGAATAGGATCCCTGGAAATGTTCAAGGCCATGTTGGACTTGGAGCAACCTGGTCCACTGGAAGGTGTCACTTGGGGTGGAATTAAATGGTTTTTAAGGTCCCTTCCAACCCCAACCACTCTGTGATTCCATGATTCAGCAAACCAGGCACCTGGATTTTAACCCTTGGTCTTTGATGAGATAAAAAAAAAAAAAGATTGTGGATAACGGCCTGAAATTGTGGATGTGGGGAATGTTTACTGAGTTGGGAAAGATGAGGGATTGTTTGCACTGCAAACTTCAGTTGTTTCAACATCACCAGGGATACCAACACCACCAGCTCCTGCTTTGGGTGTTGGGGGAGTTTTTTAGTGGTGGCTTTTCTGAGAGATGAGGGGAAGGAAGGAAGATTTCCAGCCCTTGTGGAGCTCACTGACTTCAGCCCAGCATCCAGCCCTGGCTGTGCTTAGGGGGAAAAGTGTGGTGGTGTGAAAACATCTTGGAGAAGCTGCATTTCTTCATTCTCATTCTGAAATGTGACTTAACTTATTGCTTAGAAAGGGGTAGAGAAACAAAACTGAGCAAAACTCAGCTGGTGGGATTCAGTTCTGAATGTTCCAGGGGCTTTTTGGGGTTTATGGGGTGTAATTTGGAAAAATGCTGAGAAATTTGTGTTGGATGGAATTTTAGCAGAGTTGCTGTAATTTAATTTTCTTGCCCAGGTTTGCTTTTGACACATTGCTCTCATCCAGGCTGAAGCTTCTACCAGGTAGAACTGTTGGGACAGACCATGAGAAGTGCCCACAAAACCAGAGGAAAGCTTTTTTTTTTTTTTTTTTTTTAATTTCTTGGGAACTGATCTTGGTTTTTCTTTCATTCACCCATTTTCCAGCTAGGTTGCAACAGCTCTGGATGCAGCTCCCACTCTGTGGCCATTCAGATGTGACCCTCAGCTGGGAGCTGTGTGCATGGCATGGCCCTGTGCCAGCACTGATCCCCCTCTTCCAGACCACCACTTTTTGGGAGACCTCCACTTTCTGGTAAAACATGGCTGAATTTGGCCAACAGATTGAGAACAGTTCTGGGAGGAGATGCACATAAAAAACCAGCCACACCAGCAGCTGCAGAAACCTTCCCCTTTACCACCTCAGCTGATTTTTAGCTTGCAGAACATCCTGACAGCACCCAAAAAATCCATCTTGCCAGCAGATTTTTAATCTCTTCCCAGCCCATTACACCTGCTTGGCTGGTGGTTGTTTTCTTTCTTTTTCCCTGCTCCCTGCAGGCACATGTACTTTGGGAAGGGTTAATTGCTGAAACTTCAATTCAGTTAGAAAGTTGGGTCTTTATGAAATTGCCTGGGAGAAGTTTTGTCCCTGTCTTGCTCAGCTTCCCTTCCTGGCTGGTGCTTCACAAAGCTTTGCAGGAATTTTCCCTGTCCCTCATGTCCTGCCCCAGGACTTTAGTGCCAGGACTTGGGCCTGTGATGGGTGAGGCAGATCCAGGCACAAGGCTGGAGGTGTTAAAGTCCTTTTAAAAGTGTTTTGTGTTCATTACTGAGCTTGGGACAACAGGCAGGACCAAAAAGAAATCATGGGATTATGGAATGGTTTGGGTGGGAAGGGACCATCCCATTCCACCCCTGCCATGGGCTTGGACACTTTCCACTATCCCAGGTCGCTCCAAACCTTGTCCAGCCTGGCCTTGGACACTTCCAGGGATCCAGGGGCAGCCACAGCTGCTCTGGGCACCCTGTGCCAGTGCCCTGTTCTTCTGACCATGATCCCACATGGATCTGTAAGAGGACCAACACTTGAAATTATGGAGTGGGGTGAGGCAACCTAAGGTGTCCTCAGGGCTCCAAATGTCACTTTCCAGGGATCTAAGCTTTAACCAGGGATTAACCAGCATTAAAGCACTTGGGGAATTGCCTGGTGAGAGGTTGGGAATTGGAGGTTGGGAATTGATGTTGCCCATCATCCTTCTTTCCCTGCCTGATGCATCATCCCTCCCAGTACACATCCTCTGGCTCCTTTACTGGGTGTGATGTCTTTTTGGCAGGACCAGCTCCTCTGGCTTGCACATTCCTTGGGGATGAGTCAGGACTGCAGGCTGCTGTCACCCTGGGACACTTGTCCTTTTTGGAGAGGGAAGGGAGTGTGATCCAGGGCTGGAGGGTGAGGAAGGCTGGGTTGCTCCTCAGAACAGCTCCCTGGAGATGAGCTTTTCTTCCTTCCTTCCTTCCTTCCTTCCTTCCTTCCTTCCTTCCTTCCTTCCTTCCTTCCTTCCTTCCTTCCTTCCTTCCT